>CM041782.1:192818341-192867763 GCA_023374045.1 Limonium bicolor
AACTGTAGGAAACTTGTTTTCATCGGATAAGTCAGTACTCAGTTGCAAGAATATAATTCCTTTTACTATGCCGTTTACTAGTGCCTGCTCGAGTTTTCATCGGACCTTGCATTTTCTGGTTAAAACGAGTTCTTATGAGTTTTCATCGGACCTTAAGATATTAAAGGAATTGTGCCAAACAATTATAATTAAACCAGTAGACCTAGCATGAAAGAGCAGATATTATATTAACCTGAACCAGAGTCCCATTTAGTTTATCTATTAACTTAGTTTATTTTATCTTTCCTTTTTATTTATAAAAACAAGTCAATTAATCCTCCCTTTTTGTGACATGCTTAGGTACTATATAATTCACCTTAGTCCCACGGTTCGATATCCGGTCGCTTACACTTTACTATACTATTACGACCGGGATTTGTTTGCAGCCCGACATTTATTTTGAGTTTTTAATTCTTTTCTTTTATTTTAATTACTCCAGTTCTAAGCACTCACGATAATATACGTCTGCAAAATGGCGTTGTTGCCGGGGACTTGATTTATTCTAGTCCCTAAGCCCCGGATTATTCACCTATTATATTAAATATTCTGTTCTCTTTTTCTGTTAATATTATGTCTTAATATTTTGTTTATTGTAATATTAATTATCTACTATATTTTGTTTATATATTATATTTGTCGTTTAATCTAACTTCTAACATTTAAATTTTCTGTACACTAACTCCTAACATTAATTTTTTGTACACTAATTACTAACATTTAATTTTCTGTAAATTAACTTCTAACATTCAATTTCCAGCAATCTAACTACTAATTATAATTTCTGTCATCTAACTACTAACTTATAATTTCATGTCATTTTTATTTGTTGTTGTTTCTTACAGTTAATTAAAATAAATTAAAAAAAAAAATTAAAAAAAGAGAACGGAGGAAGCAAAACGTGTCCGCCCAGGCCGTGTCCGCCTAAATTTACGCGGACAGAGCGTGTCCACCTAAAACGACGTGGACAGAGACATGCAGAGACGCCATGTCTGCCTAAATGACACTGAAATACCCCAAACCTTGGTGTGTTGTTTAAATGTTAAACTATGGTATTTAAAGGCTAAGAAGTGCCTTAGAGACATCAATGAACCATTTAAACCTTGGTAAAACAACAATAAAACACTAAGACACAGTTTTGAGCAAAAACATGCTCTAAGCTTGGAGAGAACTTGGTTAGGACCCAAAGAGCCTACCAAGATTTAATAATATTCAATTATGATTTATAAGGCTAATTAAGTCCTTAGGAAACCTTGGTAGACAACGAAACCAAACAAAACACAAATAAACACCTTAAGGTCATATGGGCTAAAATGTGCTCTAAGCTTGGGATAAATTTGTATAAGACCTAATGGTCATACCTATACCTTATAAATATGTTAATGAGCATATTAAATCAATTACCAAAGAAAACCAAGCTTGAAAACAAGTTAAAACACAAAAGTGCTTTAAGGAGTCTTAAAGCACGTTTTTGGAAAATTGTCTTGTAAATGAGTTTTTGAATGGCTAGATGTCCATCATTACTCTTTAATTAACATGTGTGTATATATAGTATCACATTGGAAGTCTATATCAATGGGAAATCAAAAATTTCACTTCTATGTGCCTTGTTTTTATGAATAGTAACTTTTATAAGCTAGTTTGTAACATATGTGTTATAAGTAATTAAATTGGTCAACAAAGACTATTATACCCTTCTATATGGGGGCCGATTTTATAAGTGGTGAGTCACCACCCTTGCTAGTTAGTTAAAGAAAGAAAGAAAAAGTAAGTAAAAAGGTTACTTTTTGCTTTATAACATAAATATCTCCAAATCTTACCTCTTCCTCACTTTTCCATTCATTTCTCCTGCTCCCATCGTCACCTATCTTCCTCCTCCCTTCTCCATCTCGTTTTGCTACAGCCCACCTCCATTCTTCATCTTTGAGTGCTTGTATACTCATGGCTCCAAGCTCCGAATTTAATTCCGAGACTACCGTTCTCTTAGTTGGAGCAAGCTCTACAACATTGTCTTTTCAAATCATCAAAAACCACCATTTCGGTGCCAAGGAGAACTTCCATGGAAGGAGCTGAGTTATATTTTATGCCTTGTTGATCACCTTTGCTTCAAGGTAAGGAAAAACCAAAGAAAACTCCATTCCTTCATTTTTGGGTGTTGGCCGAAAATGCACCTAGTAATGGTGTCTTCTCTGTCTTTTTTAGCTTCATTTGAATCTTCCAAGGGCTAGGAGGAGTCCTCTCTTGATATCATTCAAGCTCTCTTTCCATTCAAAGGTAAAACAATCACCTTGATGTGTTTAAAACAATTAGGTAACTAGGGTTGCAATGAGATGAAGCTTAAAGCTTAATACTCATTTCAATGTTGGTATATTGTTTAGTTGTTGACAAGGAATGAAATGCCTTACGGTTTTATAAAGGAAACAAGAAAGAAGTTTTGCGTGGAAAAGAGGGTAAACATACTAACCTAATGTGGTATAATGCCTTAGGAGAAATGAGCTTATATTGCTTGTTAAATGATCTAAGGAGCCAAAGGTGAATGACCTAGTGAAATGCTCTCAAGGAGTTTATTAAGGGCATATGTGTGTTGGGTGTATTTGCAGGTCAAAGGCTTATATATTGTGGAAATTCAGTGTTTAAGGATTATGCAATTTAAGGGCCTAAGAGCCATGTTATTTAAGGGCTAAGTGCAAGCAAGTTTAATTATGCACTATATTGTGATGTAGTGTAAATTTGGTGAAGTTTTGTGAGTGATAGTGTTCTTGATGGATTAGGTGTTCTTGAATGTTTAGTGGTGAAAAACTATGAGTTTTGGAATGATGATTGTGCTAAGAGAACCCATGGCGAAATTTGTAAAATGTATAAGGGTTCTAAGTGCTTAGAATGAACTTGGGTGAACTAGGAATGTTAGGAATGGATACATGTTTCACTAAGGAAGAAAACTGCGTTAAGGTGTTCTAAGGTGCTATAAGGATTTAGGCATTGTCTTGGGAGTTCTAGAAATCCAATGAGTGTTTTTAGGATTTATTAAAGTCTTGGGAAGTTGTTTAAGGTTAGGGTAAACATTGATGAGTATGGAGAGAAGGATGTTTAGGTAAGGTTTTGAGTAAGGTATTTAAAGAAGTTGTGAAAAGAAGAGATTTGGTTAGTAAGAGGAGATGCTTGGGAGATGATGTTATGAAGGTGAGGAGCATTTTAGTGTAGTGGTCATTTAGGTGGAACACCACTTAGGAACTTAAGGAAAAAGATATCACAAGGTGTGGATGAATTTGCAAGAATTGGGTGATGGTTTTGGACAAGGAATTAGAAGAGGTGAGGTGCCAAATTGGTGTTAAAAACATGTTAGGATTTATGTAGAAACATTAGGAAAAGTTAGGCTTGGTTGGTGGTTGAAGAGTGGCTGAAAAATAAAAATGTTCTGGACTACTGGAGTGGTCCGGGTTTGCAAAACAGAACCTAAACCCGGACCACCCCAAAAACATACCAGAAAGTGAATTCTGTAGGTGGTCCGGGTTTGTAACTCGGACACAAACCCGGACCAGGTGAGAAATTGGGCAGAGAGTATTGCGATGAGATGGTCGGGTTTGTAAACTCGGACACAAACCCGGACCACCCTAAAAATGCACCAGAGAGTGTTATTAAGTGTGTTTAAGATGGGGAAGTGAATGATAATGGTTTTAGATAATGTTTAGGCCTTGTTTGGTGACTTTTAAAGGCCATTGGAAGTATAACAAGGGTGAGAGTGAATGTGTAAGTTGTGAACTCAAGATCACATAAATAAATTAAGTACAACGGGATTACGGGGTTAACTATGGGCGTTAGTTGTTAAGCAATCATGTTACCCCAATGTTAATGAAAGTAATTGTAATGTACCAGTTGTTCGAGAATTGTTCGAGGAACGTAAGTGGACATGGTAGAGTGGACTCCGGTGACAGGTATGGTTTCTTGCAACCTGTGTCCTACCGGATTACACCGGTTGTATGCCAATGTGTTTTTCTGGTGTTTGCCACCTTGTAAGATTTAAACATGTAATGAGTTTATAGTAATTCATTTATGTGGCGCATCTGGTCTCCGATACCGTTTAACCTCAAATAAGTGTTGAACATTAGCTAACTAGAACTAGGAACACATGAGAGATCGGTATTCGGAGTTAACGACCCAAACCTTGGGAACGTTCTAACCACGCTATGTGTGAGTTAGTTGGATATTGTTGTGGTATGCAGGTGTGTGAACTCCTTGTGTGCTTAACTCGGTTATGATACCGTATGGTGTGTGGATGTGATAGGCTCCATAATGGATCTCTAACTACTTATTTATAAGTGTATATGTACTAAGGGGGTGAGGAGTCCGGTTGTTCCGGCCACGCGTGTGAGGACGGGAGTCGATGTCATATCCGGTTCGACTCTCTTTGGTGTATGTATAGGTTGTATTCCAATTTGGTTTCTACCTTCCCTTAGCTTATCCAAAGCTAGTTTACTGACTCACGTCGGGCCACAGGGGCATACAAATGTTATTCGGTGTGCTTGGGATTACTATATCCGACACACCTTGGGTTTAAGTTAACCGTTCGATATAACTGACGGTAACGAGGTTGGTAACGAGCTTAGCATGAGATTGGCAATAATCTCTAGGCTCACTATGTATACTAATATGGTGGAAGGTTCCTTGTGTGAACCGATCTTATGGTGTTTTGTGTTGTTATTGTGCTATGCGATTTCCCTTGCTATGCATGATATGTATACTTAGGTGTTTTTTAAAATGAATGCGATGCTATCATGTGTACGTCGGAACGAGAAAGGTGTTGTTATGTTTTTGTTATGTGAGGAATGTGATATGTTGTAAGATATGGAGTGTGTGGATCATGGAAATGAATCCCATTTGTGCCAAGAGGCGTTTAAGGATAACCCGATTAAGGGTAAAGTATCGTCTATTAAGGAAGTAGCTTGTTAGAGGAGGAACACTCTAGGGATAATGAATACCATGAGTGACTATCAAGTAAGGATGTATTATCCGTTTGTTGAGCCCATTGAGGCGAAATGTTTTGTGTTGTGTGTTTACAGTTGCATGCATGATTTGAATATAATCAATCGCATGCTAAGACGACAATTAGTTGTGCGTGGCCCGGTAGCATGTGGGCTGCGGGATTACCATACCAGCAAAGGTGCTGAGCCCCTTGGGGGCCACCCTTTCTCTCCTTTCTATTTCAGGTACAAGGAGCTGGAAGCCGTTCGAGAGTAGGACGGGGTAGATGTTTATACATGGGTAGCCTTTAAATGGCGTAAACATTGTAGGCCGTGTAGTAAGACACGAAATTGTTATCGGCATTAGTTTGTAATACTCGGTACGGTTGGAACGTATAAAGTATATGGGGTTGTTGTTTAAGGGAAGCAATTGTAACGTGTAGTTGCTCGGGAATCTAGTCCATCAGATCGATACAAAGTACATGTATTAGGCCTTGTTAGCCACGTGGGTGGTTAACGGCGTTGTAACACCATTGAATAAGTAATGTGATGAGTTGAATTTCCGCTGCAGTTTGATGTTATTGTGTACGGTGGTAGTTGGGGGTTACAGACACGGACAGACGTCACGTCCACCTAAAACGACGCGGACAGAGACCAGGTCGCAAGAGGAAGTAGCCACGTCCGCCCAATTTGGGACGGACAACATGCGGACGTCCCCTCCAATTCAGACAGAAAACTAGACGACACGTTTTCAATTGCAGTTCTTCCCCCAATTCACAACTTGATCGACTAGCGAAGACGAAGACATCAGCGCAGCCTCTACCGCCCCGGCAGTGATTTTTATTTTTATTTTTATTTTTATTGTTATTTTTATTTTATTTTATATTTCTCTCTTGTAACTAACTTTTTGTAGATCATACTGTTTTAACCTTGTCTAACTTTTGTTGTATTCAGGAGGGTAAACAGTTCAGTTTACTTTATGCTTTTATTTTTATGCAATGCTTTATTATTTATGTTTTATTATTTATATTTAGCCTTTTATTAATTTTGGTGCAATTTGAGTTCTGCTGGCTATAACTGTTTTTCTTTTTCAGAATAAATTCTATATATTCGAGATATAGCTGAACTCGCATATGGAAAGCAACCTAGTTGCTCTAGGAATTTCGACACCTTCGGTTGAACACTTGCGTGAACATAAGTTGTGAGGAACGTCTCACCCACCAAAGCTTTAAGTGTGAGGAAGGGCACCTTCCTCAATCTACGATATAAGGGGAGTCTCAGTTCTATCTCTCTAATATTAATGTTCAACCTATCTGATGTAAACACCCCAAACTTAATCCAAATGTGGTCTCGCAACTTAACAGTATATATTCTAAACCACTGTCACACGCGGCATTCTTTACAATCCAGGACCTTGCACAGTCCTGACTACAGAATATACCGAACATTAGTCTAACAACCTTAACCATTTACATATCCTTCTTGCAATCCTCTCACAACCTATACATCTTACTAACTCATATTGCCATACGAGTGTACATGCATAACTCGTAGGCCACTCTTACCCTTAACAGCTGTATCCTCTTCTTACTCTTGCGACCAGCCGCCTCCTGATGTTCACCTGTGTAGTAAAAAGAAGCCCCCGAGGGGGTCAGCACGAATGCTGGTACGATCCTCTCATGGCCCCCAACTAACGTGGCTACGACGACTAATTGTCCGATAGCATGGAGGTTTGATTAGAGACAAACAATAATAGAAAGTGCAAAAACAACAACTCAGATATGAACAATCAAAGTTCACACACAATGACGATTAAAGCGTTCCCTTAATTAGAAGTATTTATCTTTACTCTTTAAGTAATGCTCCCTCTTAAACTTAGTCCATCCTTATCTCACCTCAATCTTAGTCTTATCTAATCTTAGAAAAAACCATTCCTTTAATGAGGAGTGGATGTAGCTTATCTTAATCTTAATCTCAATAATACAAATCTTCCTTTTAAAAGGAATGATTGTAACTTAACTATCTTAACTGAATCTTAATCTATAATACAGATCATCCTTTAAAAAGGAATGATTGTAACTTAACTTAACCTTACCTTAATCGAAATCTTAATCTCAATGTACAAACCTTTCCTGGAAGGGATTTGGTTGTATCTAATTCGAACCTGGGATCTAGTGTGATCCCACCGCACCATCTTAATGCCACCTACTCTGGACGGAAGTCCAGCGTAGCTGAGCCGGCAACCGGCCCTAGGCAACAAGTCCGAAGACAAGTTCCTTAGCGGAGGTGAATCGAATCTGCTATAGATAACGACCCCTTTCCTTAGCATGCATGACCGGAGATCGGTCCCGGGTTTCCTCACTCAAGTTCCAGTTAGTAGTTATCTCAAGACCCTGTTTGTTGGTTAACCTCTTTCGGTTCATATCGTCCCTCATTAGGGGGCGTTCCTTAGTCTCACTCAATTCCTACTAAGCATTGGTTAGTAAGTTCTCACGGTATGTTTGTGTTAGTTTTCAAACATCACACAACAATACAATATATATATATATAATATGTTCCGGTTGCATGCTTTTCTTGTTTAGTGAGCACACAAAACAAATAGACACCAAGCCGAGGGACACCTCGTAGCAAGCAGGTCACACAAGAAACAACTGTACCGTTCACCGTCGATCGTTGTTTGTTTAACCTTCTTGGGGTCCAATTCACAAACCTAAACATTCATTCAGTTTTAGGTTGTTAATACTCTATCTTAGTATGACTTACTAGCTTGTTTAACTTACTTAATTCCTTAATGATCCCCACCTAACACTCTTAGGTTACACTTAATCAGCAAAACTTAATCTTAACTTTCAAGTTTATACTTAACTTAGCTTAATCTCTTAAGTTCTTAGGGTCTCAATCATTACAACCCTACCAAAGGCATACCTTATTACCCATTGCCATTCTTAGAATTCAAAATTTCTTTTTTTTTTTTGTGTTTTTAGGCTCGACCGGACTTTACCCGACGGCTTGCCAAGTCCGGTCCATTCCAGTACCCTTTTACCGTTGGAAAATTCACTCCGACCGGACTTACATGTCCGGTCCTATTCCGGTCGATTTCCAGAGACTTATTACCGTACAAAATTCCATGCCGACCGGACTCGACATGTCCGGTCCCAGGTCCAGTCAATCAGAGAAAGATTTCCGGTGTAACAGAGAGACCGACCTGGCAAGTCCGGTCCTAAGGCCGGTCGGCTCTAAGAAACTTGTTTCTAAATTCTCTTTCAATTCCAAATTCTCCACAAGTTCCCCCAAGTGTCCTAATACCATCTAGGCACTTAAACTCACCTTTAAACATCCACTAAAAACTCCTTAGCTACTTTCTCAATTCTTACCAACACCTTAAACCTTAAATCAACTACCCTAATCTCTTAAGTCATTATATGCTTTTCTTTCTAATAATCATCACTCCCTAATGTTGGACCACTAAGTCATTCATTGTAATTAAAACTTAATCATATAAGTTAATCACTTTCTCATTAACACCTCATACTTGTTTACACCTCTTTAAGGCCGTTACATGTCACCAAACAAGGCCTAACATCATCTACTACCATTACCATTCAATCCCCCATCATTAGAAGCCAAAAACAAAAATTTTCTTTTCTCTGCACTGGACCGCCCCTCTGGGGCGGTCCCCAGGGGGGTCCCAACCAGAAGCTAATTTTCTGCACGATTGCCTGGACCTCCCCACAGGGGCGGTCCCTAGGGGCGGTCCACAGCAGAACCTATTTTCCAAAGTGCTTTTCTCCTCATTTTGAACTCCAAATTCACCCAAATTTTCCCACTCATTCCACAATCTTTCCACATGTTTAAACACCTTAAACATGTACCAAACCTCCTCAAAAAATCACCAAACTTGACACTCAATTTCTTACAAAATTCTTACACTTAACACTTGATTCCTTACACTTCCCTCTGTGACTTTGCCTAAGACCTCAACTAATCTTATGTTTTCTTCACCACCCCATCTTAACTACTCCCCAAGCATCATCTTGCACACCCATTTGCTTTACTCATACTTCTCAAAGCCATATAATCTAGCACATGCTTACATCCTTATAAGTTATACCTTACTTTTCCTTCAAACTTTGTACAAGTTTCCTAGCTTCCTTACCATGGTTTTGGTGCATATAAAACTCACCATTATAACCCCTAGTCCCTCTTATACATTCCTAGGTTCCTAGGACTCAAGAACTCCATGCTATCCATTTTCACCAAAATAACCCTTAGTGATCACTAGAACATCCTTAGTCATAAACTCTCTTTAGAACACCTTAAACACTTAGTTTCCTACTCAAATTTTGCCATAGTTTCTCTAGTATATTATCATGCCCATATGCATTGTTTTCCTCATTCAACTATCTCACATACATCAAGTCTTTTCTCATCATAGTTTCTCATCCAAATCAACTCATTCATAATAACTCAATATTTGCAATTAATCTTAAATTGCATAGCACTAAGGCTCTTAAATGACATGGCTCTTAGGCCCTTAAATGACTTAAACTTAAACACTGAATTTCCCACATATATAAGCTTTCAACCTGCAAATACACTCATCAATCTCATAGTAGTTATAATGCTCTTAAAATCCACCTTAAACTTACATTGCTAACTCATTCTCATTAGCTCCTTAGTCACAAGTTCATAAGCTTGTTTAAGTTCTTTTTCTTAGGTTACATAACCCATTACCTAATGTAAGCCCTAGGCTACATTGGTACTCATCTTAACTCATTCCTTAAAACTTAAACCACCATTAGGTAAGCATTTTACCTTATTTTCTCAAGCTTATCTTAACTTCCTCCTTAGACCTTCTTCTTGAATGAATATCGGCCACCACCCAAACTTCCCTTGCCAATGTTCTAATCAATAACCAATGACTCATATGAGCACTAAACAATACCCTAACCTTAAGGAATGAAAACCTAGGTTAGAAATGTGTTCTAAGGCATAAAAGTGGATGATTACCTTTGGAGTCTCAAGGTAGACTTTGGCATTGAATGAAATAGGACCTCCACTAGTCCTTGGTGAATAAATCAAGCTAGAACAAGGCATAAAAACAAGGCCCCATGAGTAGAAATTTTCGGCCATGTAGAAGAAATGGTGGAAACTTGATTTTCTTACATATTCTTTACCTTAAGAGAATGGGAAAGCTAATGAGCTCTTCAAACTTGATTTTCCCTCAATGAAGTTTCCTCATGGCACCAAAATGGAGCTTTGAAAGATTTGAAAAGATAGAAAGATAGGTCTTGACCTAACTAAGAATAATATGTGTTTAGTTTTTGATTTGGAGCTAAAATGAGTAAGTTGTTGCCAAAGCAAGGTGAAGCATCAATGGAGGCTGCTTGGAACGGTTTGGAACAGAGGAAAAGAAGAGGAACCGTGGAAGAAGAAGAGAAATGAAGAAGAGAGGAGAGAGGTAGACTAATATAAGGTAGTTGCTTTTTATAAGCAAATAGTAACTTTTTCACTTTACTCTTCTTTTCCTTCTCATTTGATGACTCATGTGGTGACTCCCCACATCAAAACCGGCCCCCTCTATTAAATGGAGATATTTATGGTCTTGGTTGACCATCTTATTGACTTATGTTGACTTATGACTTAACTAGCACTAATAGTTACTATTCACTATCAAGGCACATAATCGGGAAATTTTTGATTTTCATTGATTTAGACCTCCTAATGTGATACTAATTAGTACAATGTTTTTAAAGAGTAATGATGGACATTTAGCCACTCAAAACTCAATTCTAAGACAATTTCTCAAAAATGTGCTTTAAGACTTCTTAAAGCACATTTTGTTTTCACTTGTTTTCAAGCTTGGTTTTCTTTGCTAATTGGTTAAAATGACCATTAGGATATTACTAAGGTCTTATCATGATATTTGGGTACTCACCAAGTCTCTCCAAGCTTAGAGCACGTTTTGCCCTGATTGCCTTTAAGGCACTTTCTTGTGTTTTCCTTGGTTTAATTGTCTACAATCATTCTAAGGCATATTCTAGCCTTACTACATCATAATTTGATGTTTACTTAGCATACTTAGGTTTGGGGTATTTCATCTGATGTTAATCCTTCTCTATTAGTTTAATCCTTTATGAGTCTGTCATATTTTGAAAGGTCCTTTTTCTTGAATTTTTTGAACAATGAGGACATTGCTCCTCTCAAGTGTGAGGAAGTAGAGACCTTTCCCTGAAAATATGACAGTTGTTCGATAATGCCACACTCGCTTTTTGCTACTCTAATTGCCAGTAAAAAAATGATGAAAAAAAATGAGATAAAATAATTGTAGAAGTGTTTGAAATTATGTCAAGTGAGAACTGAAAGATAGTATTTATTTAAAGGGTTTGTATAAAATTATTTTCCATCAAAATACTCTATTTTTACTCAAAATACGATAGATCTGCTAATTGTAAAAACCAATTTAGTTTAGCTTGGGATTATGGAAATATGTGGAAAGTTAGGAAAGAAAAGGATAAAGACAAGGTACTCCGCTGTTTATGAATTTTTCTAACCAAAACAGGCCTCGTCTATCCGGTTATTAAGTTCTTCGGGGTGCTTTAACACCTATCTACCTAAGGTCTCGTGATCTGGGATAGAAGACCCAACACCGCTACAGGGATAGAGAGAAAAGTCTGGGGTACAGAAAAATAATGCAATTTAAAAAAAATGTGTGTTTTGTATATACAATCTTCGCATTCAAAAAAAATATATGATAAAAGCAATAAATTGCAATTTATATTTATAAACATGAGTACGTGGTGTTGAAAGGTATTACGGAATAAGGCATTACTTCACACCCCTTGTCATCCTGGGTTAGAGAATTGAAATTGGAGGAAAATCCCAGGTTAATCTAACTTGTTTTCTGCAATCTAGTTTTTCTATGCTTTTATTAAATTATTCTTCTTCACTGTTTGCAAAAACCTATTTCTCAGAGCAGAATTATTCTTTCAATTGTCACTTTGTCTAATTCCCTTCTACACTTATTTAATCTTGTTTTTACTACGGCTTAAAGATAATTATATTCCTTATTTTGCTTGAGGACAAGCAAAAGTCAAGTGTGAGGAAGTTTGATAAGTGCAAAACATATAGACTTATTAAGGTTTAATCACCTTATAATTTGCAGCATTTTTAGTAATGTTTCTCACTTATCTTGGGTTTTTCCTATAATTATGTTGTCATATTAACTGATGTATTATATGTGTTATATGTAGGAAAAATGCCAAATAAACATACATATTAAAAGGGATTAAAAAGAGTCACGCGAGATGCACGCAAGTAGGGCGTGTCCGCCCCTGTGTCCACGTAAAACAAGGCGGACAGGAAAAGAGATGGGGAAACCGCCCCTATGTCCGCGTGATATTAGGCGGACAAGACTGTGGTGACCGCCCCTATGTCCGCATAAAACAAGGCGGACAGGACAAGAGAAGGCGGACAACGTGTGAGACGTCCGCATAACTGAAGGCGGACATCTACACGGACAGGGAGGAGGACCGTGAGACAACCGGGTAAACACAGGCGGACATGAACACGGACGCGTGTAAATGTCCAGATCTGGAAATTAACGCAACTGGTTTTCTTCTTCGCCGACTGTCTTCTCCAACTTGCTTCTTCCTTTCGGCGCGCCTGCAACATATCCATCTACTCCATTTAACATATCAGGCGCCTGCCTTAAATCACTCACGCGGTGTTCCCTCTTCTTCCTTTTCCTTCCTCTATAAAACCCACGCTCCATTCATCTTCTCCAGTGTCCTTTCGGAGGTTCCTTCCGTGGTTCCTTCCAGAGTTCCAATTCATCCAATCGATCCATCTTCGATCCACTACACCACCATTCACTCGTTCATTCCATTTCTATTCTCCCGTCTTCTCCATTTGTTTTCTTTTCATTTCACCAGTCTCACCTCTAGTCTCACGTATTCAAATAGCGGATCACTATTTAATATGTTGGGCTAGTTTACGTATACTCTGGGAATGATTATTATGTATTTGTATTAATTATGCAATATGTTTTACTGGTTTTAATTTAAATGCAGTTTGTTACGCTTAAAGGTTATCTCGCACCTTTTTAATAAACCTCATGAATTTATTAAAATGCTATACAAAATCTATTTCTAATCTGATCGGTGAAAAGATAGATAGGTTAATTAAGCCGTAAAACTGTAGGAAACTTGTTTTCATCGGATAAGTCAGTACTCAGTTGCAAGAATATAATTCCTTTTACTATGCCGTTTACTAGTGCCTGCTCGAGTTTTCATCGGACCTTGCATTTTCTGGTAAAACGAGTTCTTATGAGTTTTCATCGGACCTTAAGATATTAAAGGAATTGTGCCAAACAATTATAATTAAACCAGTAGACCTAGCATGAAAGAGCAGATATTATATTAACCTGAACCAGAGTCCCATTTAGTTTATCTATTAACTTAGTTTATTTTATCTTTCCTTTTTATTTATAAAAACAAGTCAATTAATCCTCCCTTTTTGTGACATGCTTAGGTACTATATAATTCACCTTAGTCCCACGGTTCGATATCCGGTCGCTTACACTTTACTATACTATTACGACCGGGATTTGTTTGCAGCCCGACATTTATTTTGAGTTTTTAATTCTTTTCTTTTATTTTAATTACTCCAGTTCTAAGCACTCACGATAATATACGTCTGCAAAATGGCGTTGTTGCCGGGGACTTGATTTATTCTAGTCCCTAAGCCCCGGATTATTCACCTATTATATTATAAATATTCTGTTCTCTTTATTCTGTTAATATTATGTCTATAATATTTTGTTTATTGTAATATTAATTATCTACTATATTTTGTTTATATTATTATATTTGTCGTTTAATCTAACTTCTAACATTTAAATTTTCTGTACACTAACTCCTAACATTTAATTTTTTGTACACTAATTACTAACATTTAATTTTCTGTAAATTAACTTCTAACATTCAATTTCCAGCAATCTAACTACTAACTTATAATTTCTGTCATCTAACTACTAACTTATAATTTCATGTCATTTTTATTTGTTGTTGTTTCTTACAGTTTAATTAAAATAAATTAAAAAAAAAGAGAACGGAGGAAGCAAAACGTGTCCGCCCAGGCCGTGTCCGCCTAACTTTACGCGGACAGAGCCGTGTCCACCTAAAACGACGCGGACAGAGACATGCAGAGACGCCGCGTCTGCCTAAAATGACACTGAAATACCCCAAACCTTGGTGTGTTGTTTAAATGTTAAACTATGGTATTTAAAGGCTAAGAAGTGCCTTAGAGACATCAATGAACCATTTAAACCTTGGTAAAACACAATAAAACACTAAGACACAGTTTGAGCAAAAACATGCTCTAAGCTTGGAGAGAACTTGGTTAGGACCCAAAGAGCCTACCAAGATTTAATAATATTCAATTATGATTTTATAAGGCTAATTAAGTCCTTAGGAAACCTTGGTAGACAACGAAACCAAACAAAACACAAATAAACACCTTAAGGTCAATATGGGCTAAAATGTGCTCTAAGCTTGGGATAAATTTGTATAAGACCTAATGGTCATACCTATACCTTATAAATATGTTAATGAGCATATTAAATCAATTACCAAAGAAAACCAAGCTTGAAAACAAGTTAAAACACAAAAAGTGCTTTAAGGAGTCTTAAAGCACGTTTTTGGAAAATTGTCTTGTAAATGAGTTTGAATGGCTAGATGTCCATCATTACTCTTTAATTAACATGTGTACTATATAGTATCACATTGGAAGTCTATATCAATGGGAAATCAAAAATTTCACTTCTATGTGCCTTGTTTTTATGAATAGTAACTTTTATAAGCTAGTTTGTAACATAGTTGTTATAAGTAATTAAATTGGTCAACAAAGACTATTATACCCTTCTATATGGGGGCCGATTTTATAAGTGGTGAGTCACCACCCTTGCTAGTTAGTTAAAGAAAGAAAGAAAAAGTAAGTAAAAAGGTTACTTTTGCTTTATAACATAAATATCTCCAAATCTTACCTCTCTCCTCACTTTTCCTTCATTTCTCCTTGCTCCCATCGTCACCTATCTTCCTCCTCCCTTCTCCATCTCGTTTTGCTACAGCCCACCTCCATTCTTCATCTTTGAGTGCTTGTAACTCATGGCTCCAAGCTCCGAATTAATTCCGAGACTACCGTTCTCTTAGTTGGAGCAAGCTCTACAACATTTTCTTTTCAAATCATCAAAACCACCATTTCGGTGCCAAGGAGAACTTCCATGGAAGGAGCTTGAGCTTATATTTTTATGCCTTGTGGATCACCTTTGCTTCAAGGTAAGGAAAAACCAAAGAAAACTCCATTCCTTCATTTTGGTGTTGGCCGAAAATGCACCTAGTAATGGTGTCTTCTCTTGTCTTGTTTTAGCTTCATTTGAATCTTCCAAGGGCTAGGAGGAGTCCTCTCTTGATACTCATTCAAGCTCTCTTTCCATTCAAGGTAAAACAATCACCTTGATGTGTTAAAACAATATATGTAACTAGGGTTTGCAATGAGATGAAGCTTAAAGCTATATACTCATTTCAATGTTGGTATATTGTTTAGTTGTTGACAAGGAATGAAATGCCTTACCGGTTTTATAAGGAAACAAGAAAGAAGTTTGCGTGGAAAAGAGGTAAACATACTAACCTAATGTGGTATAATGCCTTAGGAGAAATGAGCTTATATTGCTTGTTAAAATGATCTAAGGAGCCAAAGGTGAATGACCTAGTGAAATGCTCTCAAGGAGTTTATTAAGGGCATATGTGTTGTTGGGTGTATTTGCAGGTCAAAGGCTTATATATTGTGGAAATTCAGTGTTTAAGGATTATGCAATTTAAGGGCCTAAGAGCCATGTTATTTAAGGGCCTAAGTGCCAAGCAAGTTTAATTATGCACTATATTGTGATGTAGTGTAAATTTGGTGAAGTTTTGTGAGTGATAGTGTTCTTGATGGATTTAGGTGTTCTTGAATGTTTAGTGGTGAAAACTATGAGTTTTGGAATGATGATGTGCTAAGAGAACCCATGGCGAAATTTGTAAAATGTATAAGGGTTCTAAGTGCTTAGAATGAACTTGGGTGAACTAGGAATTGTTAGGAATGGATACATGTTTCACTAAGGAAGAAAACATGCGTTAAGGTGTTCTAAGGTGCTATAAGGATTTAGGCATTGTCTTGGGAGTTCTAGAAATCCAATGAGTGTTTTTAGGATTTATTAAAGTCTTGGAGAAGTTGTTTAAGGTTTAGGTAACATTGATGAGTATGGAGAGAAGGATGTTTAGGTAAGGTTTTGAGTAAGGTATTTAAAGAAGTTGTGAAAAGAAGATTTGGTTAGTAAGAGGAGATGCTTGGGAGATGATGTTATGAAGGTGAGGAAGCATTTTAGTGTAGTGGTCATTTAGGTGGAACACCACTTAGGAACTTAAGGAAAAAGATATCACAAGTGTGGATGAATTTGCAAGAATTGGGTGATGGTTTGGACAAGGAATTAGAAGAGGTTTGAGGTGCCAAATTGGTGTTAAAACATGTTAGGATTTATGTAGAAACATTAGGAAAAGGTTAGGCTTGGTTTGGTGGTTGAAGAGTGGCTGAAAAATAATGTTCTGGACTAATACTGGAGTGGTCCGGGTTTGCAAACAAGAACCTAAACCCGGACCACCCCAAAAACATACCAGAAAGTGAATTCTGTAGGTGGTCCGGGTTTGTAAACTCGGACACAAACCCGGACCAGGTGAGAAATTGGGCAGAGAGTATTGCGATGAGATGGTCCGGGTTTGTAAACTCGGAACAAACCCGGACCACCCTAAAATGCACCAGAGAGTGTTATTAAGGTGTTTAAGATGGGGAAGTGAATGATAATGGTTTTAGATAATGTTTAGGCCTTGTTTGGTGACTTTTAAAGGCCATTGGAAGTATAAACAAGGTGAGAGTGAATGTGTAAGTTGTGAACTCAAGATCACATAAATAAATTAAGTACAACGGGATGACGGGGTTAACTATGGGCGTTAGTTGTTAAGCAATCATGTTACCCCAATGTTAATGAAAGTAATTGTAATGTACCAGTTGTTCGAGAATTGTTCGAGGAACGTAAGTGGACATGGTAGAGTGGACTCCGGTGACAGGTATGGTTTTCTTGCAACCTGTGTCCTACCGGATTACACCGGCTTGTATGCCAATGTGTTTTTCTGAGTGTTTGCCACCTTGTAAGATTTAAACATGTAATGAGTTTATAGTAATTCATTTATGTGGCGCATCTGGTCTCCGATACCGTTTAACCTCAAATAAGTGTTGAACATTAGCTAACTAGAACTAGGAACACGTGAGAGATCGGTATTCGGAGTTAACGACCCAAACCTTGGGAACGTTCTAACCACGGCTATGTGTGAGTTAGTTGGATATTGTTGTTGTATGCAGGTGTGTGAACCTCCCTTGTGTGCTTAACTCGGTTATGATACCGTATGGTGTGTGGATGTGATAGGCTCCATAATGGATCTCTAACTACTTATTTATAAGTGTATATGTACTAATGGGGGTGAGGAGTCCGGTTGTTCCGGCCACGCGTGTGAGGACGGGAGTCGATGTCATATCCGGTTCGACTCTCTTGGTGTATGTATAGGTTGTATTCCAATTTGGTTTCTACCTTCCCTTAGCTTATCCAAAGCTAGTTTACTGACTCACGTCGGGCCACAGGGGCATACAAATGTTATTTCGGTGTGCTTGGGATTACTATATCCGACACACCTTGGGTTTAAGTTAACCGTTCGATATAACTGGACGGTAACGAGGTTGGTAACGAGCTTAGCATGAGATTGGCAATAATCTCTAGGCTCACTATGTATACTAACTATGGTGGAAGGTTCCTTGTGTGAACCGATCTTATGGTGTTTTGTGTTGTTATTGTGCTATGCGATTTCCCTTGCTATGCTATGATATGTATACGTTAGGTGTTTAAAATGAATGCGATGCTATCATGTGTACGTCGGAACGAGAAAGGTGTTGTTATGTTTTGTTATGTGAGGAATGTGATATGTTGTAAGATATGGAGTGTGTGGATCATGGAAATGAATCCCATTTGTGCCAAGAGGCGTTTAAGGATAACCCGATTTAAGGGTAAGTGTCGTCTATTAAGGAAGTAGCTCCGTTAGAGGAGGAACACTCTAGGATAATGAATACCATGAGTGACTCATCAAGTAAGGATGTATTATCCGTTTGTTGAGCCCATTGAGGCGAAATGTTTTGTGTGTGTTTACAGTTGCATGCATGATTTGAATATAATCAATCGCATGCTAAGACGACAATTAGTTGTGCGTGGCCCGGTAGCATGTGGGCTGCGGGATTACCATACCAGCAAAGGTGCTGAGCCCCTTGGGGGCCACCCTTTCTCTCCTTTTCTATTTCAGGTACAAGGAGCTGGAAGCCGTTCGAGAGTAGGACGGGGTAGATGTTTATACATGGGTAGCCATTTAAATGGCGTAAACATTGTAGGCGTAGTAAGACCGAAATTGTTATCGGCATTAGTTTGTAAATACTCGGTACGGTTGGAACGTATAAAGTATATGGGTTGTTGTTAAGGGAAGCAATTGTAACGTGTAGTTGCTCGGGAATCTAGTCCATCAGACCGATACAAAGTACATGTATTAGCCTTGTTAGCCACGTGGGTGGTTAACGGCGTGTAACACCATTGAAATAAGTAATGTGATGAGTTGAATTTTCCGCTGCAGTTTGATGTTATGTGTACGGTGGTAGTTGGGGTGTTACAGACACGGACAGACGTCACGTCCACCTAAAACGACGCGGACAGAGACCAGGTCGCAAGAGGAAGTAGCCACGTCCGCCCAATTTGGGACGGACAACAGGCGGACGTCCCCTCCAATTCAGACAGAAAACTAGACGACGCGTTTCAAATTGCAGTTCTTCCCCAATTCACAACTTGATCGACTAGCGAAGACGAAGAACATCAGCGCAGCCTCTACCGCCACCGCAGTGATTTTTATTTTTATTTTTATTGTTATTTTTATTTTATTTTATATTTCTCTCTTGTTAACTAACTTTTTGTAGACTCATACTGTTTTAACCTTGTCTAACTTTTGTTGTATTCAGGAGGGTAACAGTTCAGTTTACTTTATGCTTTTATTTTTATGCAATGCTTTATTATTTATGTTTTATTATTTATATTTAGCCTTTTATTAATTTTGGTGCAATTTGAGTTCTGCTGGCTATACTGTTTTTCTTTTTCAGAATAAATTCTATATATTCGAGAATATAGCTGAACTCGCATATGGAAAGCAACCTCAGTTGCTCTAGGAATTTCGACACCTTCGGTTGAACACTTGCGTGAACATAAGTGTGAGGAACGTCTCACCCCCACCAAAGCTTTAAGTGTGAGGAAGGGCACCTTCCTCAATCTACGATATAAGGGGAGTCTCAGTTCTATCTCTCTAATATTAATGTTCAACCTATCTGATGTTAATCCTTCTCTATTAGTTTAATCCTTTATGAGTCTGTCATATTTTGAAAGGTCCTTTTTCTTGAATTTATTTTGAACAATGAGGACATTGCTCCTCTCAAGTGTGAGGAAGTAGAGACCTTTCCCTGAAAATATGACAGTTGTTCGATAATGCCACACTCGCTTTTTGCTACTCTAATTGCCAGTAAAAAAATGATGAAAAAAAATGAGATAAAATAATTGTAGAAGTGTCTGAAATTATGTCAAGTGAGAACTGAAAGATAGTTTTATTTAAAGGAGTTTGTATAAAATTATTTTCCATCAAAATACTCTATTTTTACTCAAAATACGATAGATCTGCTAATTGTAAAAACCAATTTAGTTTAGCTTGGGATTATGGAAATATGTGGAAAGTTAGGAAAGAAAAGGATAAAGACAAGGTACTCCGCTGTTTATGAATTTTTCTAACCAAAACAGGCCTCGTCTATCCGGTTATTAAGTTCTTCGGGGTGCTTTAACACCTATCTACCTAAGGTCTCGTGATCTGGGATAGAAGACCCAACACCGCTACAGGGATAGAGAGAAAAGTCTGGGGTACAGAAAAATAATGCAATTTTAAAAAAAATGTGTTTTGTATATACAATCTTCGCATTCAAAAAAATATATGATAAAAGCAATAAATTGCAATTTATATTTATAAACATGAGTACGTGGGTTGAAAGGTATTACGGAATAAGGCATTACTTCACACCCCTTGTCATCCCGGGTTAGAGAATTGAAATTGGAGGAAAATCCCAGGTTAATCTAACTTGTTTTATGCAATCTAGTTTTTCTATGCTTTTATTAAATTATTCTTCTTCACTGTTTGCAAAAACCTATTTCTCAGAGCAGAATTATTCTTTCAATTGTCACTTTGTCTAATTCCCTTCTACACTTATTTAATCTTTTTTACTACGGCTTAAAGATAATTATATTCCTTATTTTGCTTGAGGACAAGCAAAAGTCAAGTGTGAGGAAGTTTGATAAGTGCAAAACATATAGACTTATTAAGGTTTAATCACCTTATAATTTGCAGCATTTTTAGTAATGTTTCTCACTTATCTTGGGTTTTTCCTAAATTATGTTGTCATATTAACTGATGTATTATATGTTATATGTAGGAAAAATGCCAAATAAACATACATATTAAAAGGGATTAAAAAGAGTCACGCGAGATGCACGCAAGTAGGGCATGTCCGCCCCTGTGTCCACGTAAAACAAGGCGGACAGGAAAAGAGATGGGGAAACCGCCCCTATGTCCGCGTGATATTAGGCGGACAAGACTGTGGTGACCGCCCCTATGTCCGCATAAAACAAGGCGGACAGGACAAGAGAAGGCGGACAACGTGTGAGACGTCCGCATAACTGAAGGCGGACATCTACACGGACAGGGAGGAGGACCGTGAGACAACCGGGTAAACACAGGCGGACATGAACACGGACGCGTGTAAATGTCCAGATCTGGAAATTAACGCAACTAGTTTTCTCTTCGCCGACTGTCTTCTCCAACTTGCTTCTTCCTTTCGGCGCGCCTGCAACATATCCATCTACTCCATTTAACATATCAGGCGCCTGCCTTAAATCACTCACGCGGTGTTCCCTCTTCTTCCTTTTCCTTCCTCTATAAAACCCACGCTCCATTCATCTTCTCCAGTGTCCTTTCGGAGGTTCCTTCCGTGGTTCCTTCCGGAGTTCCAATTCATCCAATCGATCCATCTTCGATCCACTACACCACCATTCACTCGTTCATTCCATTTCTATTCTCCCGTCTTCTCCATTTGTTTTCTTTTCATTTCACCAGTCTCACCTCTAGTCTCACGTATTCAAATAACGGATCACTATTTAATATGTTGGGCTAGTTTACGTATACTCTGGGAATGATTATTATGTATTTGTATTAATTATGCAATATGTTTTACTGGTTTTAATTTAAATGCAGTTTGTTACGCTTAAAGGTTATCTCGCACCTTTTTAATAAACCTCATGAATTATTAAAATGCTTTACAAAATCTATTTCTAATCTGATCGGTGAAAAGATAGATAGGTTAATTAAGCCGTAAACTGTAGGAAACTTGTTTTCATCGGATAAGTCAGTACTCAGTTGCAAGAATATAATTCCTTTTACTATGCCGTTTACTAGTGCCTGCTCGAGTTTTCATCGGACCTTGCATTTTCTGGTAAAACGAGTTCTTATGAGTTTTCATCGGACCTTAAGATAATTAAAGGAATTGTGCCAAACAATTATAATTAAACCAGTAGACCTAGCATGAAAGAGCAGATATTATATTAACCTGAACCAGAGTCCCATTTAGTTTATCTATTAACTTAGTTTATTTTATCTTTCCTTTTTATTTATAAAAACAAGTCAATTAATCCCCCCTTTTTGTGACATGCTTAGGTACTATATTATTCACCTTAGTCCCACGGTTCGATATCCGGTCGCTTACACTTTACTATACTATTACGACCGGGATTTGTTTGCAGCCCGATGTTTATTTTGAGTTTTAAATTCTTTTCTTTTATTTTAATTACTCCAGTTCTAAACACTCACGATAATATACGTCTGCAAGGGCCCTACGAAATTAAAAGGACACATTTAATATCTTTATAGATAAATACTAATATAAATAACATGTGGTGTGGTTGAGAAGTTTAGAGACACTTACAGGTAGAGTGATCATCAAGATGATGAGAATGCAAGATCTAAGGTAAGTTGTTATCTATGGTACTAGTCGCCGCCAGGTGACTAGATAACACTCAGCTGACCAGAGGCTACGTAAGGGACAACCGCCCATAGGCGACAAAAAAGGCTAGAACATCTTATATTTGAAAAGAATGACAGGACCCATAAAATCATTTGAGAACAGGAGGGAGAATTATAGTATCATTCTACTATTATGGTGATGTATCAATTCACATCAAAACATAAATATAAGGAAAAACATATGATAAGTGTGAAATATTGTCTAAAAGTAATGCGAATAATAGGTCAATTAAACCCCCAAAAGTCTATACATTTCACACTTGACATCACTTTACTATCATATTTAAGGACTTTACGATGTGATGCCTTTTTTCTTTAAGAAACATTAAAATTAACGTAAACATCATAAAGGTAAAAAAAATTGACATATGAACATACATTATCATATTATGTCACTCATATAACTTTTCTTTTTTGTTAGAAAAACTTCTACTAGTAATTTTCGTAAATTTCTCCTAGTGCTATACCTTCGTGATTATGCATGAATCATAATAAAATGTTCATCACGTACAAAATAAATAACTAATTTAATAAATACTTCTACATATGATATGCTCAATACCATTTCTTTTTTGTGATAATAATTTTTGGCGCAATATCATATCAAAATCAAAACTTTCAGGCACAATGTACTTTACAATATATTCAGGTCAAATTTCGAGGCTCGGCCCTTTATACTTTATCAAAGTTAAAACTATACTAGCGTGATGCATTTTATGTCATTATGAATAAAATAATTGAATCATATATATTGAAAATAAAAATAAGTCAAACAACGCATACTAAATGAAATGATAAACAATAAATGAATTCTGGTGTAATGCCTGATACTTATTTATGGTACGATACCTAGGTTATATTTAATGTCTGGCATGATGCTTCACGTGAAATTAGTACCTGGCTCAATTCCCCACTTGAATTTAATATCTGGCACGATGCCTCATGTGATACTAATATATATATATAAAAAATAAATGCAAAGCATAATAACTTAAGAAATATAAAATAAATGAAATAATAAACAATAAATAAGATTTAGCACAATGCCTCACGTCGTATGTATTTCTGACACAATCCCTTATGTGGTATGTATTTCTAGCACAATGCCTTATGTGATTAGTATTTCTGGCACAATGTCTCACATGAAATTAATGTCTGGCATGATGCCTAACGTGAAATTAATATTTGACACATTACCTCACGTTGTACTAATATATTAAATAAATAAATGCGAAAGATGATAAACAGGACAACAAAAATAAAATAATAATAATAAACTAAGTGTGACACGATGCCTCACGTGATATTTAAAGCTGGCACAATGCCTCATGTGATTTTTAAATCTGACACGATGCTCACGTGATTGTAAATCAGACACGATGCCTCACGTGATTGTAAATGGGGCACCATGCCTCACATGATTATAAATCAGACACGATGCTTGATACATAATATATAAATAAACAAACAATTAGATATATAAATAAATAAGAATGAATTAAACTTATCATAATTAATGAAATAACAAAATCTGGCATGATACCTTATGTGATATTTATTCCTAGCATAACGCCTCACGTAAAATTAATATCCGACATGTTGCCTCATGTTAATATATAAATAATAAATAAGTGTGAAGCATAATAACTTAAACAAAAATAAAATAAAATAACAAAATAATTTATGGTGTAATACCTCACATGACAATGATTTCTGGTATGATGTCTCACGTGATATTAATTCTTAACATAATGTCTCATGCGATATTCATATATAATTAATGAATCATATTTAAATAACATAATTATTAAATCATAAAAAGAGTGCATGCTAATCGCTTTGAAATTTAGCAAAAGAGGCGGCTCACGATTGCGAACTACACATATTTAATGGCAGAATATTGTATATATGCAATCAGCAACAGTAAATGAAATCGGCAGATGTATATCTTAGATTGAAATAAGCAGATGTAAAGCGTGAAATGGATTTCCTTTTTTTTTTGGATTTTGCTAGGATGGAAGAATGCGATGGAGTTTGGGGAAAAACATGTTCCTTGGTCACGATTTGGCACAAGGGGAACAATTGGCGCAGAGCTTGTATGTTTGTAATTTTGGGTATTTTTAAGAGAAAGAAGAAAGTGATGAGTAGATGTGAGGCAGATTTATCTGTTTACGGGAATCAAACAAAGCTGGATTAGTTTTAGAAATGTAAAGTGTGAAATACCCCTAACTAATTAAACATTGATTAAACATATAATCAATTAAATTAAGGCCTAAACATGCCTTAAAAACAAATTAAACGCAACAAAGTTTGTCAGAAAGCAAAAATTACACCCTTTGACCTTTTAGGGTAAATATACGCTCAAATGAACTCCTTAGGGCCTAAAATTTGTCCTAAGCATTATAAACCATAAATAAACACAATGAAACCGTTATCAAGGGAAACCAAGCTCAGAAACTCCATAGAACACAAAATGTGCTCTAAGCTTCCTTAAAGCACATTTTTGTGAGATTGTCTTCAAAATGAGTTTTGTTTGACATTAGGGCCTTGATTACCCTTAAATATACCAATGTGACATAATGCACCCCATTATCATGCCTAATTCAAAGTTTTTCAAAAAAAAAAATCAGAAATATGTGCATTGGTTTGTGAATAGTACCCAAATAGTGCAAAAATAACACTTGATCTCCTAATCTAGTCAATGGTCAACATTTCTCCTTTGACCTTGACCATGTATTGCCACCAGCTTAAGGCTCTCCTCTTATCTATTAGCCGGCCACACATATGTATACATATGACTTAAGTAACTTTTATTAAAGTAAGATAAATACCATTATTAATTAATTAAGCAAGACTTATCCTACAACCTTGCTTTATCATTTCCGCCAGCTCTTTGAGCTTCCTTCATCCTTAGGAAACCCTCCTAAATATCTAAGGATGAGTCTTATTAACTATTCCCTAAAATATGACCTTATTCTCTTTATAAGCTAAAATCTTTTCTTTTAGCTCATTACCTTTCTTCAGCAGTAAGAACACCCTCCAAACCCTCTCTTTGCTGTCTTCTTGACTATGAGCAAGCTTCCAACTTCTATGGCAGATTCCTCTTGATCTAGGTAAGGTTTCAAGCCAAAGAATATGCTCATTTTCTTCATTCTTCCTTCTTCTTTCCAAAGAGCTAAACAATTCCCATTTCCAACCAGTCATTGGGTGCGAGTTGGAGCCAGAAGAAAGGGTGTATTTCGGGTGAAAATCAGAGAAGAAAGGGAAGCAAAGTCTAACAACTCCTTAAGGTACAAAATCATGCATTAAGCCACTGATAAGCCACAGACTTATCATATTTTATGTACTAAATAAGGTTAAATAGATAGTATTTAAGTTATATTATGTGTTAAAGTGTTTTATTTGTATAGACTTATGTGTTGTAAGCTTTTTATGCAAGGAATGAATTCCTAGGCAAAAATACAAGTGATGTCGGACGTAATGCCGGGTGTCTCCTGCACGACACATGCATGGAGCAGAAAAGGTCCCTACCGGGTATGCTGCCGGGTACTTCCCATCCGGCATATGTGAAAAGTTGCCACGGTTGACCAAGCGGTGGCAGTTATTTACGGTTGACCGTTTGACAATTGCCGGGTACGGTGCCAGACGTATCCTATCCGGCACATGCAACGTTTCGCCTGATAGTTTTGACCGTTAATGGTTACGCATTGATGCATTGATTATTGATATATCTTTTAAGTGCTTTGAACCCTTGTTTTCCATATTCTTTTACTTAGATTTATGCATTTACCTTCTTTTTCATGTTATTTTGGCTTAGGACGTGATTAGGAAGAATTAAGAGCTTTCGGAACAAAAAGAGAAACATTTACACATGTCCAGATATGAGTCCGGATGGGAAGCCTCGGACACATTCGCGGACATCTCCAGATCGAGTTCCCTTCTCTCTTGAGTCACGTCCGCAAAGTGGACAGAAACGCGGACACTCTCCTTCTGTCCCTTGTCCGCAAACACGGACGGCCACGCGGACAACTCACAGATCTTGCCAGGACAGTCACGTCCACAATACGTACTCAAACGCGGACATGAATTAATCTCGCCAGGACAGCCACATCCGCACACGGACAGAAACACGGACGCGTGTAGATCTCGTCAGGACACCCTATCCGTATACGGACTCAAACGCGGATGTCACATAGAGAATAAAAATAAAAATCATGCGCGCTGATAATTGTTGCTTTCGGCGCAATTATCGGCCGATTAAACCCATACTCTGTCTAAAATAAGCTAGTTCCCATGCTCAATCAAACGCCTACCCAACTCACCACTAAGCTATGTTGAAATACCCCAAACTTAGATATGGTGTTTAAACGATAAACTAAGATATAAGGAGGCTAAATAATGCCTTAGAAACATTAAGAAACATTTCTAATCAAAGAAAATATAAGGAAACACCAAAAGAGCAGTTTAAGCAAAAACGTGCTCTAAGCTTGGAGAGACTTGGGAGAGTACCCAAATATTGTTCTAAGACCTTAGTAATATCCTAATGGTCATTTTAAATCAATTACCAAAGAAAACCAAGCTTGAAAACAAGTTAAAACACAAAATGTGCTTTAAGGAGTCTTAAAGCACGTTTTTGAAAAATTGTCTTGTAAATGAGTTTTGAATGGCTAAATGTCCATTATTACTCTTTAATTAACATGTGTACTATATAGTATCACATTTGGAAGTCTATATCAATGGGAAATCAAAAATTTCACAACAATGTGCCTTGTTTTGATGAATAGTGAATTAATTAAGCTAGTTTATAACATAAGTCTATAAGTGGAAATTTGGTCAACAAAGACTTAATTACCCTCATTACTAAAAGGGGGCCGGTTTCTTAGGAGGTGAGTCATCACCTTCATGAGTCATTAAGCAAATAAGAGAGCAAATGAGAGTTATAAAGTAAAAGCACTATTCACCTTTTACATAAATATCACTTTATTAGTTCTCTCTCTCCTCACTTCTTCATTCTCCTTTGTTTTCCCACGGTTTGAGCTGCTCTCTCCCTTCTCCATTAACGTGAAGCTCTTCTCCATGCTAGCTCCACCTTCTCTTGCACACAACTCACTCATTTTAGCTCAAAAACCAAAACAAATTACATATTCTTCTTAGTTAGCTCAAGCTCTCTCTTTCTATCTTTTCAAAACTTCAAGAGCTTCATTTTGGTGCCAAGTCAAACCACCATTAGAGGAGGAAATTCAAGTTTGGAGACTCCATTGGCTTCTCCATTCTCTTAAGGTAAAGAAAGTGTAAGAAAATCTAGGTTTCCACCATTTTCTTCACATGTCCGAAAATACATACTCATGGAACTCCATGTTTATGCCTTGTTCTAGCTTGTTTCTACTCTTCAAAGGAGAGAGGAGGTCCTTCTTGCTTCATATCCAAGCTTGTCTTGAGGAACTAAGGTAAAACAATCAATTTAAAACCTTAAAACACATTTTAACCTGGGTTTTATTCCTTAAGGTAAATGTGTTGTTTAGTGCTCATTAGAGTTGTTGGACATTGTTTAGAACATTGGCAAGGAGATACACATTGGTGACCGAGATTGAACAAAGAAAAACCTAAGGAGAAAAGCTTTTAAGCTTGTGAGAGAACAAGGTAAAATACTTACCTTAAGATGTCTTGTTGTTTAAGGGAATGGGATTTAGATATGTGATGAGTTTAGTAGAGAGTCTACATTAGAAAATGTTTATATAAAACCTAGGAGAAACAATGAGCATATTTGTGAACTTGTGACTAAGGAGCAAATGAGAAAAAGAGATAGTTTAAGAATATCAAGGTGAAGTACAAGAAGCATTTTATTTCAATGGGAGCCTTGTTGTGTGTATTCGCAGGTTGAAGGCAAATATATGTGGAAATTCAGTGGTTAAGATTATTGTCAATTAAGGGCCTAAGTGCCAAGCATTTTAAGTTTAAGCAATATATGATGATGTGGTGAAGTTTTAGTGAAAATTGTGTGATAAGTGTTGTGATAAGAATTTGTGTGGTATTGGTTGTTTGATGGAGAAAAACCATGTGTTAGGAGGTACTATATACTAGAGAACCCATGGCAAAATTTAAAGGAGAGCTTAGGTGTTTAAGATATTCTAAGGAGATTTCATGACTAAGGAAGTACTAGGAAGTTCTAGAGGTGGTCTTGATGAAAGAGGGTGAGATTAGGGTGTTTAAATGACTTGTAATGACTTAGGCGTCACTGTGAAGGATTTAGGAAACAAAAGAGTGTACTTGGGTATGTAGGACTTAGGTAAATGTTGATAAAAGAAGCTAGAAAACTTGGGTAAATTAGATGTAAGTGAGGGTGAAACTTTGAAATGGTTTAGGTGAGAACTAGAGTATAGAATCTAAGGAAGGTTTGATAAATGCAATAAGGCTGGGAAGTGGTGTACATGGTGTGGTCAAGTTCTTAAGGAGGGAGCATTTGGTTAATTGAAACTCTTGGAGGAATGCATGTGAGAAATATAAGGAAATAAGTGCTAAGTGTTGGGAGCTTTGTAAGAATTGAGTAAATGTTTGAGAAGATCTTTGGAAGTTGTTTTAATGAGTTTGGTGGAGGTTATAAGGTGGGTTTAAGGTGCCAAGATGGTGTTGGACCTATTAGAACACTTGTGGAAGAGTTTGGAATTGAAAGAGGCAATTTAAGAGAAAGATCTGTAGAGGACCGACCCAGGGTCCGACCCAGTTTTGGGTCGGTCGGGCCATGTTAAGACAGCCGGAATGCCTCTGGACTGGACCGACCCAGGGGGTTTGGGTCGGTCGGCTTAGCTTTGGGTCGGTCGGGCAAAGGTTTAACGTAGGAAAATGGGTTCTGTAAGGGACCGACCCAGAGGGTTTGGGTCGGTCGGTCTAGCTCTGGGTCGGTCGGATGGGTTTCAAAAGACGGAAGAGTTTCTGTAATGGACCGACCCAGGGGTTGGGTCGGTCGGTGGGTCGGTCGACCCTTAACACTTAAAAAAAAAAAGAAGAAGAAATTTTGAATTCTAAGAATGGTAATAGGTAATGAGGTATACCTTTGGTAGGGTGGTAATGATTAGGACCCTAAGAACTTAAGGAATTAAGTTAAGATTAAGTATAAGTTTTAATGTTTAAAAATTAAGTGGAAAGCTAAGTGGCAAAGACTTGAGAGGATATTGAATGGAAATCCCTAGGGACTAAGTGAGTTAAGTAAGGTGCAAATAACTAATGACCTAAAAATGAATGAATATTTTAGGTTTGTGAATTGGGACCCCGAAGAAGGTTAAACGAACAATGATCGACGGTGAACGGTACAATCCTTCTTGTGACCTGCTTGCTAACGAGGTGTCCCTCGGCTTGTGTGCTATCTGTTTAATTGCTATGACTAAAACAAGATAAAGCATGCAACCGGTTATATTGTTCTCGTTGTGATTGGGTTATATTTACACTAACCCGCGAGACTTGAGATTGTTACTAACCAAGTTTAGTACTTACTGAGTTAAGGATAAGAGTTAAGTTTGTTGGTTGTTGGTTAATGCCCGTTAAGGCTTAGCTAGCACATGGTGATTAAGATTTCTACTAACTGGAACTCGAGTGAGGAAACCCGGGACCGATCTCCGGTCATGCATGCTAAGGAAAAAGGGGGACGGTATCTGAATCAGATCCGCCCTCCGCTTAAGGACTTGTCTTCGGACTTGTAGCCTAGGGCCGGTTGCCGGCTCAGCTACGCTGGACTCCCGTCCAGAGTAGGTGGCATTAAGATGGTGCGGTGGGATCACCTAAATCCCAGGTTCGAATTAAGCTACAACCAATCCCTTCCAGGAAAGGTTTGTATACTGAGATTAAGATTAAGATTGAGATTAAGATTAAGGTAAGGTAAGGAACTGAGATTAAGGAAATGAGGACTAAGGAGGGGGTTACTAACCCACTTGTTAAGGGAACGCTTGAGTCGTTCATTGGTAGTGAACTATATATGTTCATCTGTGGTTATTGTTATTGCACTTCATATTATGCTTGTGTATGTAATCAATTTCCATGCTATCGACAATTAGTCGTAGTAGCCCCGTTAGCTTGGGGGCCATGAGAGGGTGTACCAGCATTCGTGCTGACCCCCTCGGGGGCTATTTTTACACTTGCAGGTAAGAGACCCATGAGGACGCACTACGAGAGTAGGAGCGGTTAGACTTAGGGTGGGTTGTTTATTTTGAGTTCGGGTTGCGCCTGTGCACCCGACTGTTTATATTAAACTGATGTAAGTTTGAGATTATGTTTAAGATACTAGTACTCGGTTGGTTGTGATATTGCGAATGTCGATGTTTTGAGTTGGTTAAGTATTTCGGATAAGTATTGTAAACGTTAAGGCCGGTGTATTCTAACGATCAGACCGTGGCAAGGTCCAGGTGATATTTATTTCCGCTGCGACGTATTCGATAAGTGTTCAGTTTGCGATAACCACGATAGGCTTTGGATGGGGTGTTACATATGTTTAATCCTAAGCCTCTTTAAACCCTTCCACAACCTTCATTCCAATTCGCACCAGACGCTTCAGTCTAACTCCCATCATCCTCCTCCTCTCATCCCATTCATCTGCTCACCTTCATAATAATTCCTCCGTACTCCATCTCCATACCCACACTCAAACACAAACACACTCCATAACACTCACGTTTTTATCCCAACTCTTTCACACAAAAATCAAATATAAGCTTCCGCACACTCGCCACACAAAATATCACGTCCGCATTTGTGTCCGGATTTGTGTCCGACCCACCCCATCCGGACACCTCACAGACTTGCCCAAAAATTCCATTTTCACTCCATTTCACTAAATTCACCTCATTGTTACCGAATTCAACCTCTCAGCCGGCATAGCACAAGGACAAAGGGTGGAGCGAGCAAGAAGATCTTCGTAACAGATGATTTCTCTCAACTCTCTCTCATTTATGATTATAATTGCTATGTCTAGCTAAGAGGATATACTCTAGGGGAAGGGATGTTGTAATTAGTTAAACTCTGCATTATTTTACTGCTTTATGAGACTATTTGGATTGTTCAGGTTAATGCTTTTTAAGTGCTTTTAATAAACGTCATGAATTTATTATAAGCCCTCGAATCATGTTATGATTAGATAAGGTGATTAACATTGATGGTCCTATTAACCTGTTACCTGTGATAATTGCAATCGGATAGATTACATTAGCCACTAGGAGCTTCAGTCCGGACCAAACCAGACTAGTAATTCTGTGCAATAAAAACCATCTAGATATACTTGCTAAGTCTAGACTAGAACTGCTGTCCTGTCTAGATGAGCTATCTGGAATTAGGACTTAATACAGAATAGATAATTGATAATTACAAGTCAATCCAAGTCTCCGTTTAAGTAGTAGAATATGCAAAACCTAGCTAATGAAACAACTCCCTGAACCTAGAGTACCATTCACACTCCCAAATCTATCACTTTAATTTATCTGCTATTTACTTTCTTGTTATCGATCTAAACCCCAAAACCAAAACAAACCCCTTTTGAATTAACCACTGTCTTAGGCTAGGCTTATTTACCTCAAGTCCCGTGGATTGACCCCTGGTCGCTTCATAATTACTATACTACTGCAACCGGGATTTTTGCAACCCGACGGTCTATTGATTGTTGATTTCTAGGATTATTTTTTAGCATTTAATATATCAAATAAATCATTTGCAAAGTGGCGCCGTTGTCGGGGACTTGACTTTGTCTAGTCCCTAGCCTTGGTTAATTCGTTACTTTATTGCAACACCCTGTTTATGATTATTGTTTTGTATTTATTTTGTTTAAGTTTAATTTATTTTGTGTGCCATTTTATACAATTGTTTTTCATTACTGACATTTAATTTCAGTTATATTTTTTCTGTCATTTAATTTTCAAGTACTGTAAGTTCATTGTCTTAGTTATTTCAATTTTATTTCCTTGTTTACTTTAGTTCTAAATTCCACGCATTTTGTCCTTTCTCTGGCTGATTATAAGCACCTAGTGGATGCGCAGAACGCGTTCAACTGGTCCCCCGGATACAGACTTCGACCCCGAAATCGAGAGAGTTTACCTCCAAGCTCTGAGAGCAAGAAGGAAGCTTGATTTCAACATGGCAACAAACCATGACCAGCTTGGAGGAGGCCCAATCACCCAGTATACGATGGGAAGAATAAACAGACCACCAGCCACACCGAGAAGAGGTCCAGTGGTTCTACCGGAGCTAACTGCAGAGCTAATGGCAGTTGGCAGAAGATAAAACCTCCCCATCAACAATGCTGTTCGAAACCACCCTGCAGGAACCTTTTCAGGTGCCGACCCAGGGGATGCATTAGACCACGTACATCGATTTCTAGTGCACTTGGACTCCCTGGGTTTATCACAAGGATTGGAGGAGTATGCCAGACTGAGCCTGTTCCAGCACAGCCTATCTGGAGAAGCTTCGAAATGGTTCCATCGACTACCGCCAGCATCATTACCACCTGGGAGCAGATGACGGATAAATTCTACGAGAAGTACATTCCCATCTCCAGGACACGACAGATGATTGCCGACCTGATGGCATTCAGACAGATGGGTAGCGAGACAGTCTGCGAGGCGTGGGACCGATTCAAAGAACTACTCCGCCAGTGCCCTCACCATGGTCAGGATATCACCTCATTGGCTCAGGGATTCTTCCAGGGGCTAAAAGACGAAAACAGAGGCGAGATAAGAGCCGCCCTAGGAGGAACCTACTAGCAAAAAGGGGGAGGATTTCATGGCATCTATGGAGTCCTACTGTGAGGAGCTTCGCCAATGGAGCAGCAATGGGGGCAGAGTATTCTCAATAGGTCACAGTTCTTCCCGACTCCGGACCCGATGATAGAGCAGATAGCCGCGAGCAAGCACAGCTGAAAACCACGATGGGAAGCATGGCAAAAATGCTCGAACAGCTCACAATGGGGCCAACCCCAAGCAATCCGCCAAGAAATCTCACAAGTGTCAATGAACTCTGCTGTTCTCAGTGGGGATGCACATGATACGAGGACTGCCCACTGGTAGCCGAAATGAAGCAAACTGAGGAGGCCAATGTCATAGGACAATTCAACAACAGGCAACCCTGGGTGCAGAATCAGCACCAAAACCTCAGGTACGGAATCCGAACAATGCACTAAATTCACATCAGATGCAGCCTCAAGGACGAACCAGGGAGGACCACCAGGCTTTGCTAGGCCTCAGTATAATCAATTCAGGCCACAGCAGTCTCAGGCTCAGCAACCTTCATTGAGCTCAAACAATGCCAGTCTGAAAGAGATGGTGGATAATTTGATGGCTTCTCAGGAACAACAAACTGTAATCAATCAAAAAATAGAGAATGCCATAGTAGAGATGCAGGGAACGATGAGCCAGTTGACTCAGTTCCTCTTACAGCAGAGACCTTCTGGATCACTGCCTTCCCAAGCAGAAACTAATCCCAAGGAACAGTTGAAGGCAGTATCGGTCTCAGATTGCGAGGATTCTGGAGAATTGGCAGCAGTTACCCTAAGAAGTGGAAGGAATTTAATCAAAGACAAAGTGGCAGGAGACCATACTGATGAGGAGACCGAGCCCCTTTCTAATACCGCCGGTGCACCATCAGGGCATCCCGCCCCTCCCGAGGTAGTACATGAGGAGACCCAGGCTCCTATTCCTTCTTTCTCACATACAACTGCTGTTAAAAAAGGAAAGACACTTGCAAAAGAACTTCCTTTTCCAAACCGTCTCAAAGAGCGAGAGCTCGATGAACAATTTGGAAAATTTTTAGACGTCTTTTGAAAGCTGACTATCAATATTCCTCTTATTGATGCGATTAAACAGATGCCAAATTATGCTAAATTTGTGAAGGATATTTCGAACAAGAGGAAATACAAGGAGAAGGACACCATCCAGCTGACCGAAACCTGTTCAGCAGCTATCCTACAGAAGCTGCCCCCAAAGCGTGGTGATCCTGGTCAGCCCATTATCCCCTGCTCGATTGGAGATATGGATTGCGGATACGGTCTCTGCGATCTAGGAGCGAGCATCAACCTGATGCCATACACCATGTTCAAAAAGCTTCATGCGGGTGAGCTCGTTCCCATTCATTTCAGACTCCAGTTAGCTGATAGATCATCGATCACACCAAGAGGTATGGTAGAAAATGTAGTTGTTAGTGTGGGTAAATTTTTCTTCCCAGCTGATTTTGTGATCCTCGACATGGATGAAGATGTTGAGGTACCTCTGATTCTCGGTAGACCTTTCCTTAGAACTGCAAAAACTGTTATAGATGTTGACAAGGGAAAGATTACCTTGAAGTTTCATGACGAAGAATTAAGCTTTGATATTAATAAGATGATGCAGAAAAATATTTCTTCTAATGCTGTTTTCTCTGCTGATTTAATTGATAATTCTTATGATCTTGAGGATGACATCCATAGGAGTACTGATCTTCTAATTCTTTGTTTAAGTGTTCTGACATTTTAGAGCAGGTATTAAGTTGATCCATTGAGGATGATAAAGAAAGCTTTGAGATGGCCTCAGTCGTCCAACAGCTAAATCAAGGGAAGTCATACTTTCGCTCCTCCTCTCCACCTGTAGAAAAGTTGGATCGAGCCATTCAAAGGCCTATTCCTTCAATAGAGAAGCCTCCTACCCTTGAACTCAAATCTCTCCCTTCCCATCTTAATATGTTTCTTGGCAGAGGGTAGCACCCTGCCTGTTATTATCTCTGCATCTTTGTCTATTTCGCAGGAAACTAGACTTCTGGAGGTGCTAAAGAAGCATAAAAGTGCCATGGGTGGTCAGTTGCTGACATCAAAGGGATCAATCCGGGTTTCTGCACTCACCGGATTTATATGGAGGAGAATTATAAGGCAGTGAGGCAGCCCCAGAGAAGATTAAATCCAAATCTAAAGGAGGTGGTCAAAGCTGAAGTGCTGAAGCTTCTTGATGCAGGCATCATCTACCCGATATCTGACAGCCAGTGGGTGTCTCCAGTCCAGGTTGTCCCAAAGAAAGGAGGGATCGTGGCAGTCCCAATGAGAAGGGTGAGATGGTTCCCCAGAGGCAGACGACAGGTTGGAGAATGTGTATCGACTACCGCCGCCTCAACAATGCCACCAGGAAAGACTATTTTCCACTCCCATTCATAGATCAAATGTTGGAGCGTTTGGCTGGTCAAGAGTTTTACTGCTTCCTCGATGGCTATAGTGGCTACTTCCAGATTCCTATCGCTCCAGAAGACCAGGAGAAGACTACATTTACCTGTCCATATGGGACATTCGCATATAGGAGGATGCCTTTTGGCCTCTGTAATGCTCCAGCGACGTTCAGAGATGTATGATGGCCATCTTCAATGACTTCATTGAGAAAGCATTGAAGTTTTTATGGATGATTTTTCAGTCTATGGACAGAGTTTTGAGGTGTGCCTGGAGCAGTTGGATAAAATATTGGGGAGATGTGAGGAGACGAACCTGGTACTAAACTGGGAGAAGTGCCATTTTATGGTACGGGAAGGTATTGTACTGGGTCATAAGGTTTCTAAGGAGGGCATTCAGGTTGATAAAGCTAAGGTGGAGGTGATAGAGAAGCTTCCCCCACCGACTTCAGTGAAGGATGTCAGATCATTCCTTGGTCATGCAGGGTTCTACAGGAGATTTATTCAGGACTTCTCAAAGATTGCTAAGCCCCTGTCAGACCTGCTTCAGAAGGATATCAAGTTCCAGTTCACTGAGGAGTGCTTGACAGCCTTTCAGACCATCAAAGACAAACTCTGCTCAGCTCCAATTGTGGTCCCACCAGACTGGTCAGAACCGTTTGAGATCATGACGGATGCGAGCGACTATGCTGTTGGCGCCACATTATGTCAGAAGAAAGATAAGATGCTGAGAGTAATCACCTATGCTAGCAAGACCTTGATAGACGCGCAGAAAAATTATACTACTACAGAGAAGGAGTTGTTAGCTGTGGTATTCGCGCTAGATAAGTTTTGACCATATCTGCTAGGAAGCAAGGTGATTGTTCACACTGATCATTCGGCCCTCAAGTATCTTTTCCAGAAAAATGAATCGAAACCAAGACTTCTGAGGTGGATCTTACTTCTCCAAGAATTTAATTTGGAAGTTGTAGAAAAAAGGGGAAGCAGAACGGAGTTGCTGATCACCTGTCTAGGCTTGACATCCCTGATGATGGAATCCCAATCAACGAGTTCTTTCCTGATGAGACGGTGTTCATGATTGGCAAGGTAAAAGAACCTTGGTATGGATTTGGCGAACTTTCTTGCTTCTGGGTTGATTCCTCACGATTACAGCTACAATCAGAAAAAGAAATTCTTATCAGAAGCCCGCCACTATATCTGGGAGGATCCCTATCTGTTTAGGATCTGTGCTGATGGTTTGATAAGGCGATGCCTTCCAGATGAGGAGATCCAGAGTGTAATAGAATTTTGTCATGCTAAAGAGGCGGTGGCCATCATGGTTTTACAAGAACAGCTGCGAAATATTAGAGTGTGGATTCTTTTGGCCCACTCTACATAAGGATGTCCACCACTTCTGTTCCCATTGTGACCCTGTCAAGGATGGGAAACATCTCTAGAAAGCATGAGATGCCTCAGAAAGGTATTCTTGAGGTGGAACTTTTTGATGTTTGGGGCATAGATTTCACGGGCCCTTTCCCTCATCCCATGGAAACCAATATATCCTAGTAGCTGTGGACTATGTCTCGAAGTGGGTTGAAGCTATTCCATGCCACACTGCTGATGCTAAGACAGTGGTGAAATTTCTAAGAAACACATATTCACCAGATTCGGGGTGCCCAGGGCAATTATCAGTGATGGTGGCTCTCACTTCTGCAACCGAGCCTTCGACTCCTTGATGACTAAATATGGGGTGACCCACAAGGTGGCATTACCTTACCACCCCCAAACTAATGGTCTGCAGAAGTGACCAATCGTGAGCTAAAATGGATCTTGCAGAAGACTGTTAATGCATCAAGGAAGGATTGGTCGGTTAAGCTGGATGACGCTCTGTGGGCATATCGGACTGCTTTTAAGACTCCTATAGGGATGTCTCCGTTCAACTTGTGTATGGAAAAGCCTGCCATCTTAGTAGAATTAGAGCATAAAGCTTACTGGGCATTGAAAGCCCTTAATTTTGATCTACACACTGCTGGAGAGAAAAGAAAATTTCAACTGTCTGAACTCGAAGAACTCAGAGAGCAAGCCTATGACAGTTCCAGAATTTATAAGGAGCGCACAAAGAGAATCCATGATCAAATGATCCATAAGAGGAATTAAAGTAGGGGATCTAGTATTGCTCTATAATTCCAGACTGCGCCTTTCCTGGCAAGCTGAAATCCCATTGGGCAGGACCATTTAAAGTCGTGGGGATCACTACCTATGGTGCATACGAGCTAGAAAACAATCAGGAGAAGTATTCAAAGTGAATGGTGCTCGACTGAAGAAGTACCTAGGCGATGCCTTCTCAGCCTCCTGCACCAGGTATATCCTTATTGAAAGGTCTCTCTTCTTCATTAATTCTATTTCTGCCATCCGTACTACAGCTCCCCCTCCAAAACATCCAAAAAGCCGCGCCTGTAATGGTACTTCAGACTGAAGAAAGCTATTGCTATCTGTGAAGTCTAGCCAGAGACTTTAACTCCGGGCAGCTTGGTGGGAGGCAACCCACCGGTTTGTATCTCTTTTCACTTCCTTGTTTTAGTTGTTATTTTAATCTTTTGTTTTTATTTTATGGAGTGTTAACATATGTTGTGCATATTACAAGAGCCAAGGCTCTTACTTTCTACTAATAGTTTTACCTGTTTCCACTTGAGTTCTTCTGGCCTTGCAGATTCGAAAATTCTCAATTCGCTAAATTTGTGCTTGGCTGAACTCAAGTGTGGGGGAATCATGAAGCATTACTCCTTACAAGATCAGGGAGCAATTCTTATACCCTCACTCTTTACTTTCTGTAGTAGTATGTGTGCTTAATTTGATCTTGTCTGATTTACAGCTTCTTGTTTAATTCGTTAGCCTTTCTCAAGCCTTCTACGATATTTTTGGTGTTTTCAAAAATTAAAATTTTGATTTATAAATTATTTTATATATAAAAAAAGAAAAAAAAAGAAAATTACCACGTGTCCGGATTGACGTCCGAGTAGCACCACGCGGACACGTTAAAAAGCCCCCGTGTCTGCATCACGGACTCTTACACGGACAGTATTAGTATACCGCACCTCTACTCCCAGTCACGTCCGCATACACGGACGCTAACACGGACATAGCCAACACCCGAGTCCGTCAACGGACTCATTCATGGACGCGACCATAGCCGTGTCCGTATAACGAACTCATTTGCGGACGCAGGTAACTCAGTCACGTCCGCATACATGGACGCTAACACGGACGTGACTAAAAACGGGAATTCTTCTCCTTTCCTTTCCTTTTCTTCATCTTCTTCTATTCTCTATTCTCGTCTCCGACGAACTCGACCCAGCCGCCGAGACTCTACTCCAGCGCGACTCTCACCACCACCACAACCCCAGCCGACGCCACCCCATCTCCGACGCCGCAGCACCGCCGCTCCACCGACGACGCCAAAGTCACTAACCCACCGCACAAATTCTTCTTCTTTCTTCTCTATTCCGCCTTTCTTCCTCTATTCTCAAATTCCTTTTCTGTCGAACTCAAAAACCTGACAACCAGACCTGCCCTCTTCTTCACCCGGCGCACTAGGAATCCACGCCCGCAGCTCCGCCAACGCCAACCTGCAGCCTCCGCCGTCGTCCCTTGAAGGAATCCCGTAAAATCACATTCGCACAGGTTCTCTTTCGCCGTAATTGAAAAATTTGCCAAATTTGATGCGAAATTAGTATTAATCGATGGATTGGAGAATAGTTGCGTAGATTATGCCATTAACTAGATGATTGAAGTGCGCAACCATGAGAAAAATTGAGAACTCTGTGCGAATTTGTGCGATTTGGGCGGATTAAGTTCGCCGCGCTCCAAATTAGGGTTCTTGCCCTGTCCGAATTTGCGTCCGCGCCAGTCCATGCGGACACAAGTCCGGACATGTTAAAAGTTGCAAAAATTTTGAAATTTAATTCTAGCTTTGCACCTTAATATTTGTTGACTATTAAGCCATACATTTCCATGCTCGCACACGATTAAAGAACTTTTTGAGAATATGACTTGTTATGAGCTCATTTTTTGTCCGTTGTGTGTTCTTTTTGCATCCTTTATTATTGCACTTTAATTTACTGTTTACAAACTATAAAATAGATGCCTCGTACTAGAGGAGGTGGGGTCACACGCTCCCCGCAAGCCCCGCACCCTGATACTACTTCAGAGGCACCGCCTCCACCACCGCCGCCTCCACCACCCACCCCACTACTAGAGGATGGGTTTATTTCTGCTACTGCCCGTACCTGGTATGACCAGGGCGGGAAATTCGTCATGGAGAGGCGAATCACATCGGAGGTGATCAATGCCACCGACATCCAGCCTATCTTCGTGGGCTTCTGGATAGCTGCCATACTGAGGATGGGCGAGGGCCTGTTCTCTCCTGACTTGGTCCGGGAGTTCTACGCGAACGCCGAGGCACACGACACCATGAATGTCATCACATCTTACGTGCGACGCCACCGGGTTGAGATCACTCCCACCTCCTTCAGCACAGTGTTCCAGCTTCCGGATAACTCGGAAGCACACGTAGATATGAGCGAGGACCTGCTGAGGACCACTAGGACTAGATGGGTCCAGGAGATAGGTCAGACGTCGAGACACCAGGGAGAGGAGACTACAGCCTCCCATCGCTCATGCAGAGGCTGGTAGCAGAGATCCTCAGCCATCAGATCCGGCCTCGTGCTGGAACTGATGTCACCGACGAGGACTGTGTGCTTATCGACTACTTTCTAGCACCGCCTCCCGAGCCACGGCGACAGATCTCAGTGCCATACATCATGTTCCGCCAGCTGCACAAGGTGGTCACCTACTTGAAATCGAAGAAGAAGAAGATCACGCCTATCTTTCCCTTCTTCATCCACCACCTCCTCGCCAGTACACAACCTGACGACGTCTTCACCGGGGTCGACGTGTGCGAGGGTGAGAGTCCTATCTCTCTTCAGACGTTGAAGAGGTGGGGCTTCATGCGATTAGAGGATGAGAGCTGGGTATGCGGGAGCTCTGGACTGGGGGCTGCTGCTTCATCCTCGACTTCGGGCTCTGCACCGACAGCCCCTACTACCATGCAGCCACCTACTGCTCCAGTCATGAGCATTCCCCCTGAGCTACAGACCACGATGGATACCCTCCTACAGCAGCAGCAGCAGGCGATACAGCAGCAGGTTGGAGCCGTCCAGCAGAGATAGGAGCAAATGGCAGGGGATATTGGCGAGCTGCGCCAGACCCAGGACCGGATTACCCAGCGCATTGAGCGCAGCGACGAGGTCCAGAGTCGGATAGCTCTACTCATCGAAAGACTCATGGGCCAACTACCACCTCCGAGACCATCACAGTGATCATCTATTTATTGTTTTATTTCTTTTATTTATTTCAGTTGTTATTTATTTTTGTTTGCACTCTTTTGATGTTTTTACCTTTATTTTATTTTATTTTGAAGGGTATACGGTGTCGTAAACGTACAGACTAACTTGCAGTGTTTAAATGCTAAATTTCTATTCTACTTTCCTCTAATACTATGTTGTGCAGTCTCTTCTATTTTTACACTCGACACTTATGCACTCGAGGGGACATATAGCACGACAAATAAACCTCAACTGCGCATGAACTTACGATTGGCTAGAACTTTGGGAAGTACTCCTTTTTACATTTTGTTCTCTCTACTTGCTTACCAATGTTCTACATTATAATGCATGCTTACTTGGGGTTCGATTTCCACACAATAGGGGCATTGCTCTTCTCAAGTGGGGGGGGGGGGGGGGAATTTAGAGTAGAAAAATCTATCCGGATATGCAAGTTGGGTTTAAATGTCACACTTATCTTTATTTGTCTACTTGCTTCCAAGAAAATCACTTCTTCAAACAGATTTAGAAATCAAGGCATGTTGACTACCTCAAGAATCCTTCTACTTTAGGGTGTTTGTATATCTAATTTTATTCAAATTAATCTATTTTCACAGAAATTTGATGGACTAGTTGATTATGGAAACTGAATTAGTTTAGCTTGGGATTCTTGGAAATGATTCAAAAGTTTGGAATGAAAAGGATAAGGCAAGGTACTCCGCTGTTTATAAATTTTTCTAAACCAAAAACAGACCTCGTCTATCCGGTAATTAAGTCCTCTGGGGTGCCTTAACACCTATCTACCTAAGGTCTCGTGATCTGGGATAGAAGACCCAACACCACTACAGGGATAGAGAGAAAAGTCTGGGGTACAGAAAAACAATGCAATATATAAATAAAAAATGGATGTTTTGTATACACATTTTTGCATTCAAAAAAAAAATGAAAGCAATAAATTGCAGTTTTTATTTATAAACATGAGTACGTGGTGTTGAAAGGTATTACGGAATAAGGCATTACTTCACACCCCTTGTCATCCAAAGGTTAGAGAAAAGAAATAGTGGAAGATCCCAAGTTAATCTTGTTCCAGATTTTGTATTCTGACTTCTCCATGTTTTTAAAAACCCTTTTTTCACTGACTGCGAAAACCTACATCCAGAAGCAGAATTATTCTTTTGATCGTCATCATTGCTTGCTTTCTGTCTGTATCTGTTTAACTCTGCGTTTCAATGCTACAGCCTGGAGGATAAGTTTCATTCTCTATTTTTGCTTGAGGACAAGCAAAAGATAAGTGTGGGGGAATTTGATGCACTGATTATTGATATATCTTTTAAGTGCTTTGAACCCATGTTTTCCATATTCTTTTACTTAGATTTATGCATTTACCTTCTTTTTCATGTTATTTTGGCTTAGGACGTGATTAGGAAGGAATTAAGAGCTTTCGGAACAAAAAGAGAAACATTTACACATGTCCGGATATGAGTCCGGATGGGAAGCCTCGGACACATTCGCGGACATCTCCATATCGAGTTCCCTTCTCTCTTGAGTCACGTCCGCAAAGCGGACAGAAACGCGGACACTCTCCTTCTGTCCCTTGTCCGCAAACACGGACGGCCACGCGGACAACTCACAGATCTTGCCAGGACAGTCACGTCCGCAATACGGACTCAAACGCGGACAGGAATTAATTTCGCCAGGACAGCCACGTCCGCACACGGACAGAAACACGGACGCGTGTAGATCTCGTCAGGACACCCCTGTCCGTATACGGACTCAAACGCAAACGTCACACAGAGATTAAAAATAAAAATCATGCGCGCTGATAATTGTTGCTTTCAGCGCAATTATCAGCCGATTAAACCCATACTCTGTCTAAAATAAGCTAGTTCCCATGCTCAATCAAACGCCTACCCAACTCACCACTAAGCTATGTTTAATCCTAAGCCTATTTAAACCCTTCCCCAGCCTTCATTCCAATTCGCACCAGACGCTTCAGTCTAACTCCCATCATCCTCCTCCTCTCATCCCATTCATCTGCTCATCTTCATAATAATTCCTCCGTACTCCATCTCCATACCCACACTCAAACACAAACACACTCCATAACACTCACGTTTTTATCCCAACTCTTTCACACAAAAATCAAATATAAGCTTCCGCACACTCGCCACACAAAATATCACGTCCGCATTTGTGTCCGGATTTGTGTCCGACCCACCCCATCCGGACACCTCACAAACTTGCCCAAAAATTCCATTTTCACTCCATTTCACCAAATTCACCTCATTGTTACCGAATTCAACCTCTCAGCCGGCATAGCGTAAGGACAAAGGGTGGAGCGAGCAAGAAGATCTTCGTAACAGATGATTTCTCTCAACTCTCTCTCATTTATGATTATAATTGCTATGTCTAGCTAAGAGGATATACTCTAGGGGAAGGGATGTTGTAATTAGTTAAACTCTGCATTATTTTACTGCTTTATCGAGACTATTTGGATTGTTCAGGTTAATGCTTTTTAAGTGCTTTTAATAAACGTCATGAATTTATTATAAGCCCTCGAATCATGTTATGATCAGATAAGGTGATTAGCATTGATGGTCCTATTAACCTGTTACCTGTGATAATTGCAATCGGATAGATTACATTAGCCACTAGGAGCTTTAGTCCGGACCAAACCAAACTAGTAATTCTGTGCAATAAAAACCATCTAGATATACTTGCTAAAGTCTAGACTAGAACTGCATGTCCTGTCTAGATGAGCTATCTGGAATTAGGATTTAATACAGAATAGATAATTGATAATTACAAGCCAATCCAAGTCTCCGTTTAAGTAGTAGAATATGCAGAACCTAGCTAATGAAACAACTCCCTGAACCTAGAGTCCCATTCACACTCCCAAATCAATCACTTTAATTTATCTGCTATTTACTTTCTTGTTATCGATCTAAACCCCAAAACCAAAACAAACCCCTTTTGAATTAACCACTGTCTTAGGCTAGGCTTATTTACCTCAAGTCCCGTGGATTGACACCTGGTCGCTTCATAATTACTATACTACTGCAACCGGGATTTTTGCAACCCTACGGTCTATTGATTGTTGATTTCTAGGATTATTTCTTAGCATTTAATATATCAAATAAATCGTTTGCACGCATATATAACACGTGGTGCCAGATGAATTTCACCTGGCATGCCACCCGGCACATGGAGATTTTGTTGCCTATAAATAGGCTGAAGGGCTGCATCAATTCATACACTCCAACACCCCTATACACTCCATTCACATCTCCATTTCTGCATCCACTCCATTGTTGGTGTCCAAGGAAATTCTACAGATCCATCCACACGAAGAGAAGTAGAAGATCTTGTCGGGTTAAGGCTATGACCATTTCCTTCTCCTCTTGTATTCTCTTCTTGTAGTTGTGTGGATGGTGAAGTAGAATTCCTTGTTAGTCTTTGGTTAGGGATGATCTTCCTTGTAATTACTTTTATGGTTATTAATAAAAGTGCAAGTTTCATCAACTAAGGTTTTGGTCTTCATACAAGTAGAACGAGATCGCTACTTGTTCTTCTTTCTTCTAAATTCTACTGATGTTCACAAGACAAAGTAGAATAGGTTGAAGGGTCTTAGTAGTCTTTAACGTTGTTGTTCTGAAAAGTGGGCAACATGACTTAAGATTGGAATTTATCTGTTTTCCTCCATTATCTTGTTTGTTATCAAGGCAATAGACATGCACGGAGCAAATTTGGGTAATGAGTCCTGTTATCAGACCAAAAACAGGAAGTACCATTCACAACTTGAAGGATGCCAGATGTGCTGCCGGGTGGCTTATGTCCGGCACATTCAAAGATCTTGAAGGTGCCGTGCATCTCTTGTCCGGCATGGCATCCGGCATAGTCATTTCTGCCAGATTGATTTCGAAACTTTATGGTTTGGCTTATAACTATACGTTTCCTTATATTGAATATCATCCCGAGTCAAAGTTAATTAATTTAGATAGTAGTTTTAGATAGGAATTAATATTTACATTTCCCCTCTGTTTTAGAATAGGCTATTACTAAGATTAGGACTGATATTCTATTAAGTCCCTTAGGTTCGATACTCTCGGTCGTAATCTACTTTCACTGTACTCCGACCGGGATTTTTGCTACCCGTATAGAGTTGTAGGGTTTATTTTCTTCTTTTATTATTTCATTCTTTTGTACATAGTTTTACCCTTACAAAAATTCTATTAGCAAAATGGTGCCGTTGCCGGGGACTTGGAATTAGTCCAAGTCCTAAATTCGGTAAAATGCCCTATTCTTTATTCATTGATTCTTTGATTTAAATTGCCCATTTTGTTATTCGGTTGAGTATGCCGGGTGCAATGCCGGATGCCCAGTGCCCGACACATTCAACCATTCTTATTCTCTAATTCTTGTTTCATAGTTTTAAATTTATTTCACTAGGTTGAGTGTGCCATGCACTATGCCAGGTATCCCACGTCCGGCAACTTGGAGGAAGTCCGACGCCGGAAAATATTCACCCGGCACACAGTCCGACACATTCAATCTCAACTCTTATTTTTGTATTTTCTTTTCAAATTATTAGAGTTGTTTGTAAATATTCCTTCCCACTAAACTTCTATTTTATATTTCTCTTCTTTTGTTCCTTTTAATTATTTTTTTCTTTTCAAGTTAAACAAGCTGGGCACAACGCCGGGTAAAATCAACCCGGCATTATTGAAGGAAGTCCAATGCCGGGCGCTGCACACCCGGCAATGCATCCAGCTTGCCCAATTTTGTTTCTTCTTTTCGTTTCTTAAATTTAATTATATAATTGCTTTAATATTTACTATTACGAAATATTATAACGATGTGTTTTGCTCCTCCTAAATCTATAAAAGGTGAATGCTTCTTCGGTCAACCAGTCTTCCTGAAGATCTAGCCAACCTTGACCCAGAAATAGAGAGGACCCTTCTTCGCTCCCTTCGACAACAAAGAAACCTACAAAGTGCATTTCCTACACAAATGACTACACCAACCGTCCGGAATATTAATAGGCCTTCCAACCAAGGCCAAAAGCTAGCAATCGACCTCCCTCTCCTTACACAAAATGAATATGATGAGTGACAAAAACTTAAGCCACATCATCAAATCCGATGTGTCAAGGAGTTAGGCATGTTTGACGGGTTGAACCCGGACGATGCCTTGCTCCACATCACCAAATTCTTACAACACACAAATAGCCTAACCTCCACAAATAACGTCCTCCAATATGCCAGAGTTTTCCTCTTTCCCCATAGTCTCACAGGAAACGCCATCAAGTGGTACCATAGTCTGTCCTAGAGGTGATCAAAATGTGTCCGGCCCGGCAGCCCGGTCCGACCCGGCCCGTAAAAAAGCCCGACGGGCCCGAGCCCGATTGGGCTTCCGGGCGGGCCTGGACATAAAATCAGGCCCGAATAAAAAACCGGGTCGGGCCGCGACACATTCTTTGAGCCTGTGGACAAGCCCGGCCCGGCCCGGCCCGATTTTATATTATTTATTATTATTTTTTAAAAATATAATATATACATATTTAATTTTTAATAATATATACAAAAATTATATAATATATAAATTTTAAATAAGTTATATATATAATATATAATATATATTAAAATATATTTATTTTAATTTATTTTTTATTAATTTATATAAAAAATTAAAAAACCGGGCCGGGCGGGCCGGGCTACGGCAAAGCCTGGAAAAACCGGGCCTAGCCCGCCCGGCCCGAACATGTAAAAAACCGGGCTTGGTTTTTAAAAATAGGCCCGACGGGCCTAAAATTTTCCTTTGGCCCGGCCCGAACCCGGCCCACCCGCCCGAATGATCACCTCTAGTCTGTCCCCAGTACTATTTCCACATGGGAGGACATGGCAACCAAATTTTATGACAAGTTCTTGCCTCCAAGTCGCACCCTGGAGATGATCGCCGAGATATACAACTTCAGACAGCCTGGCTAGGAGAACATCTGTGAAACTTGGGACAGATTAAAGGGGTTGCTGCGTACGTGTCCTCGCCATGGCCTCACCAAGGAACAACTATCTTAGTTGTTCTACAAAGGATTGGTGAACCAATGCAAGACGATGATCCCATCCTCCCTTGGTGCAGACATAATGAAGAAGCCTGAAGATCAATTCCTTAGTGGGATTGAATCTCTTTGCTAAGAGATTGGAGATTGGGCCATAGGTGGATCCAGGGGCGGTACTGCTGGTCTATATCAAGTGGGTGAAGGAGACGCAAAATTTGAAAAATTAATGCAAAGTCATGAGTAGTTGTTGGAGAGCAATGCTCAAATGTCTACGAAGGTTAGCGCTCTACAGAAGGTGGTGGAGCAAATAACAATGCATAATGTTCCTCAGCAGGGGAATGTGGTTAGTGCACGACCACACGCTTAGGGCCCTGAACTGCAAGACTTTCAGAATGCTGAGGAAATTGATTATGTGAGCAACCTAGGGTATAGGCAGCCGTGGCAGAGGAATCAACCCCCTCAAAATTTCCAAAATCATGCTGGCTACCAGGGAGGTCAGAGGCAATACATGCAGACTCCTTATGGAGGAGTCCCTTCTAACCGACCATCCCACCCTGCATCTTCATCAGAGGCCGAGATGGTTGAATTGTGAGACATGATGTCGACTCTAATGAACAAGACCTAGGACGCTCACAACGAGATCTCAACCATTCACAAGGAGCACAAAACATTGCAGTTGCAATTACAGCAACTTCTGGCACAACCTTGACAACCAGGTCATCTCCCATCTCAAACACAAACTAATCCAAGGGAGCATGCGAATTCGGTCACCATCCTGCCAAAGATCTCTGATCATGCCAACTAGCCAAAAAGGCTAAGTGTAGGGCGGGCCCTCCTCACACATTCATATTCTTCACACTGGGGAACCTTTCGTCCTTTAATTGTTTCCCTTTATTGTTTTTATGTTGTTTTACTTGTTAATTGGTTCATGGCAAGTTATTCTTTTTAATTTTGGTTAAGTTTGCTTGAAAAAAAATCCAATTTCTCTTTTCAGTTTGAACACTGGGGACAGTGTTTCTGCCAAGTGTAGGGCAGGGATCCCCCTTAAATAATTTTAAAAAAATAAAAATAATAAAATAATTTGCATAAGTTGTGAGTTTTATCAATGTTTTACTAAGCTTTTTGCGTGTTTTTGATAGGAATAAGATTAGAAATGAATAAATGCTTGTTCTCTCAAGAGGTAAGCTATCTAATGACTTGTAGATTCCAGTTTTTAACTTCTTGATTCTTTTTATTTAACATGAGTATATGATCTTTCTCCTAATTCTTTCCTTTATTTACTTCTGGGTAATATTTTCTTTTCTTTTTCAAACTGTGAAAAGTCTTTTGGGTGAAAATCTTAAAAAGGATTTTTATGAAAAAAAAGAAAGAAGAAGAAGAAAGGTAAAAAAAAGAAAGAAAAAGAATCTTCTTCCAAAGGAAAAACATTATATTTCTTGAGGTTGCAAAAATTGCCTCAAAATATAAGCAAGAAACGAGAGTTTATCTGTAACACCCCTACTGTATACTTAAACAATAAACCGAAACTGCAGTGGAAATATATAACTTAACGATAACTAAACGAGTTGGTGTTACACGCCGTTATCCACCCACGTGGCTAACAAGGCAGAATACATACAACCGTATCAGTATGATGCACAAACTCCCGAGCATAGTACTAAACCATAATTACAACTAACTATACCGAGTACTATATTTACAACCATCACTGTCTAACTGTCAATCCAAAATATACCACCACGGGAGCGCAGGCGCATCCCGGGTCCAACATCCAAAAACTACCAAAGGTATTTCATAACTCCTAGGATCTAGAGCCACTCCGCTTCCTCGATCCACATCCTGCAAAATAAAATATGGTGCCCCAAAGGGGCTCAGCAACCCATGGCTGGTATGGCTAACGTGCAGCCCGTCAGCTACCGGGATACACGCAACCAATTATCATGATAACATGACATTCATTTTATCACACAACATAAAAGCATAGCAATAAACATTGCATAGCAACAACAACATACAACATAACAGGGATGTTTCACTTTAGGAAAACAGCCCAACATTAGTTAGTCGACATGGTAAGCCTAGAAAGTGAACTCACTCTCATGTTAAGCTTGTTACATAACTCGTTACCATTCTGTTGACGAACGAGTAACTTAACCCAAAGATGTGTCGGATATAGTGATCCAAGCACATCGTACATAATTTCCCTCTAGTCCGATCAATAGTCAGATACATAAGCCTTGGTTAAGCTTGTGGGTGATTGTGATCCAAGAAGAAAAAACAACCATAACATAAAGAGAGGCGAAACTGATTCAGATATCAACTCCCGTACATACACGCGTGACCAGAACGACCGGATTCCTCACTCCCCGGTTAACCACTTGTTAGAAGTCCCATTGATGGAACTTGACACATTCGATCACAAATAAGTGTTTAGGTCCAGTTAGGCACACAAGGGAGATGAGATATAGTATAACAACACCAACCACAACTAGCTCATACATAGCCGTAGTTAGAACGTTCCTTGGGTCAAAATGTTAAACCGAGTACCGCTCTCTTACGTGTCCTAGCTTTAG